>JAUZND010059773.1:0-40701 GCA_034780555.1 Coelogynopora nodosa
TTTTACAGCAGCTTGTGCTTTTTCTTCTATTTTTATTTTAAAATATGCTGCTTCAGGAAACCTACAACTATCTAAAAAGAATGTATTTTAATATTTCTGTTTAATATGATTTGCAAATATATTCTATATTATTATTATGTTAGTATTTTTGGTTTATAATAATATAAATTTTAGGTAAAGAATATACAATTTTCTAAATACTGTTTCTGCTACAATATATATTTATATTATCTTAAAACATATAATTGATTTCAATAAATTATTATTTCCATTAATAATATACATATTATTTTCTGCAATCTTAATGAAATCAGTTATTTATCTTAATATCTGTATTTGATTAAAATCATTAAGTAAAAAAATAGTAAATACTATTTTATATATTATATTATTTTATATAAATTATTATTTCCATTAATAATATACATATTATTTTCAATACTATTTTTTTACTTAATGATTTTAATCAAACACAGATATTAAGATAAATAACTGATTTCATTAAGATTACAGAAAATAATATGTATATTAATAATGGAAATAATAATTGATTGAAATCAATTATATGCTTTAAGATAATATAAATATATATTGTAGCAGAAACAGTATTTAGAAAATTGTATATTCTTTACCTAAAATATATATTATTATAAACCAAAAATACTAACATAATAATAATATATAAACATTATAAATACATACAAATATGTATTTAGAAGTTTTATTATTTTATATATATTTAAATATATATAGAATATATTTGCAAATCATATTAAACAGAAATATTAAAATATATTCTTTTTATAATCACTATTCTAATATCTAATTTACTATCACTAATTAATTTCAATAATCACTATTTAACATTTTGAATATGATTAAAAAAGCAGTTTAATATTAAAATAATCAAACATATTATTTAAAAAATATGGTATTATATTTATTGTAGAAAACCATTAATGGAAATATATTTATTCTATATGTTATTTCATAAAGAAAATTCTTATAATTATGGAAATGATAAATTAATTTTTTGTATGTTTCTATAGAATTTATTATTAAATCATCATTTGTTGTCTGTATTATATATTTTTAATAAATATATTACTATAATATATATATGTTATCATTAATTTAGTCGTATTATTAATAAAATTAAGCAAATAATAAATACTTATAGTTAAACATGTTTGTAGTTTAATATAGTTATTAATTTTAGAAACAGTAAAAAATGGGTTCATAAAAGCATGAAAAGCAGAGAAGTGTGACAGAATTGCATTAAGAGCCTATTATTCATACTTTATTTAGTGCACATAAAATATATTTTAATTTCATAAATTTTACTACATAGTATTTCCTGTATATATTGTACACAAGTATATATTAAAGCAAAATTTGTCTTTTTAACATATATATCAGCTATTGAACAGCCAGGCACAGTTTGAGTTATGGAATCATAAAACTACTACCCTATTTTAACTTGGTTCAGTAATATTTAAATGTCTCTGAATTTATTTAGTATGATTTTGTGCATTCTTAATATGTTAGACATAACTATTAAGGCTACCACTTTATGAGGAAACTAATACCCTATGCAATGTTACTATTTGTGTATGACAGAATGACTCAAAATTTGATAAATTTTATTTATGAATCACATTGTTTTCTTGGAATAAGTACATGGTATTATTATGATAAAATCACCCTCTGATTTCCTGGATGGATATGAATTACTATAATAGGTTACTTTGTTTTAATACTGCAATTTTAAACAATTTATCACAAACTGTACAAGTAAAATACTGTTATTGGAATGTAGATACTCAATTGGTTTATAATATATGATACTCAATAGTCCATTTAATTATACTGCTTGGTATTTTATTATTTTTATTTAGTAAATTATGCTGTGAGATATTGTAAACTAATGAGAAGCTATTTGGCTAAATAAATGGTATTTTATTGAAAAGGTACATGGTTGTATAACAGACTCACTTCCTTAAAATGGTGATTCTGTCATACAGAAACACTATACAAAAAATTAAATATAAAAACAAAATTGGAATACCTTTTTTAATTTGACTTTGTTATACTGTATATATTATATATAAACCCAAATAACTGGTTTTATAGTAAATTGGTTTTTCATAAAAAAAAATATCATTGTCATATTTAATGAGTCTGAACTTCAAAGAGATAAATTTATGTGCTCTACAAACCATATATCAATAAAATTTTATTTTCTGATGATTCAGACTCTTTACATTGCATATAAATGCATGTCATATTGAATTTCACACTTTAATTATTTTTTACTTGGGGGTTGACATTATTGTGAAATCACCCATGCAGTATTAACACCAGTACACACAATTCAGGTTATAAGAGTAAATGTAATATACAATATATCAATATATCTATGAAATGTACACATGCATTTATGATATATTTTAATCAAGAACAAAAAAGTGATCTAATACACATTTATATCATGATACATAAAATAGTTATACCATTATTTTGAATTCATCATCTTACAATTTACAGTTATGCAATTTCAATGTACCTAGATAATACATGGAGATAAGTGAAGAAAGTAATAACAACTTATATACTGCATCAGTCTGTACAGTTAAGTTGAAATCACATGATTTGTGTAGCATCATATTAATATATATAGTGAAAAAATTATCAAATGAAATATCTAAAACAATTGTAATGGTTATCTAATAATGTAATTATAGGTTGGGGAAACTGTAGATAATTATATAATTTGATTTATATCACTATCATTATTATGTTATTTCAATAATCATGTGATTCTGACTTATAGCTGCAAATTTCTGATTTAATTTTTTAGTTTCTCTATATATGTACACTGAAGTTAGAACTATTTATGTTATTAAAATGTTGTGCATTTTTCTTTTATTCTAATGTATTATTAGATAACATATATGTGTATATATAGCATGCTGTTACTGCTATATTTTAAATTTCTTAACATGAAAAGATAAAAAAATTATAAGAAATTTTAAAGGTTTACTTTTTTGAGATATAAATTGTTGCCATATCAACACTAAATTTGATTCCAAGTATTTTAATAAATAAAAAATGTTTCTTTATTAAAAGTATTTGATTTTAAAAGAAGTAGTTGTAAAAATATATTTTAAACATTAAAAGTAATAGTATGTCAGAATATATTAAATTAACTTATATTTATCTCCTGCCTTATTTTTTAATTATTTTTTTATTAATATGAACTAAAAAAGTTTAATACTGTAAAAGACTGTACAAAGACTTATATTCTAAATAGTTTTTATTAACTATTTATCAGATAAATTGAAATTACATATTTTTAACAATCTTAATAATATACATGAATACAAAATAAAAGTATGGCATTGTCAAGGCTTAATTTGATATATTTTTTCTTACATATATATATTTATTGATTAGAAATTCCATGTATTAATTTTCTAATGGATAGACTTCTTAAATGTTTTAGTTAAGAATGTCTTTTGTTTTTTTGATTTATATCAGATTATTACTAGTTCAACTTGTCAGGCTTTAAATGTATTTTAAAAATTCTTTTATAATGCAAAATAATCAGTGTTGCCACAAGCTGCGATATATATTGCAATGCAATATTTTGACTCAACCCTGCAATATTATCAGCGGTGCCTGCGATATTTAATTTTTTTATTTAATATAAAATATGTTTTATTATTTTAAAACATATTACATGTTTGACTATTAAGAGAGGGTTACTTCAACGAAGTATTATAATATATTAATTGAAGGACGCTATTTCAGCTCATAACCAACAATTTAATAGGCTCAATATGGCAGCACAATCAGTTTACTAATGCTAAAAGTACGGGCCTGGACTCGACTTAATACTCGACTTCTGGACTGAAGGCACAGACAAGACTGCCAAACTACACATGTCATTTGAAAGGCCACGGTGTTGTCTCTGCCTTCAGTCCAAAAGGTAGGGGGATCGGGCTGTTGGTTATAAGCTGAGATAGAGTTCTTCAATTGTGACATTATTTATAAATACTCCGCCGAGGCAACCATCTTTAATAGTCTAATTTTATTACTTGGTAGGCCTAATGAACTAGAATTAGTTCAACTGGTAGGCCACATATATACTATATTAGACATTATTGAAAAGGCTGGAAGCAGAGATGGCCCTGCAAAAGGCCATTAGCAACCTGACATCAGCAGCTGTGGACAATGAGACAGTGAATACCGAAGAGAAATCTACCTTCCTTGACGAAAATAATAGAATTGGAAAAAAGCAGTTAATTATTGACAAATTATTTTAATGAGTAATAACTATATAATATAGTTATACAATTTTTGTGTAAAATTAATTAATTTTTACTGTATGAAAGTATGCTTTATTTACCTGTGATATTTTTGATTTCCTGCAATATTATTGGCATTAGCAGCTGTGGCAACACTGTATAATAAAGAAAAAGAGAGATATTGGATCTTTCTACATATTATTAAATCATAATCTGTTTTCAATGCCTATTAAATTATTTTTTGTGGTTAAACAATTTCAAACAAATGTATTTTCCTATGCTTCATCAAAATAGATGGTTTATTTTAAGAGAATGTAAGAGAAAGCCACTAAATTTAATCAATGAATAAAATTATATTTAAGGTATATAAATCAAGTTATCCAACCATACTATATCAAAAATTAATTGTTTAATTTGGAGTTTTAAAGTATATAATGCAATTTTTTTTGTAATTTTTACTTTTTTGATTTTATTTACTGTTTGTGAACCAATTGTAAATTAATGTCAATTTTGTTTTAGAAAAATTAATATTCTTTTGTTATATTTTCAATGTTTTTTGGTTATTTATAAATGCATTTATTACAGTTTGTGACAAAATTGTATTAGATCTACTTTATCATCAACTATGTTACTCAATTTCACTAGAAATAATTATATTTATTTCAGAAATTGTGATATATATAATTATTGAAATTAATTTTATGTAGATGTGTGTAATTATAGTGAAAATCTGAATACTTCTAAAAAATAGGAGAAGCAAACTTATTACCATTTACATCAAATCATCAATTATTCACTAATTATAGAACTATAAATAAAAATGTATGTATGTATTTATATATTACAATTAATTGCATACAGATGAACTACTTGTGGATTCTCAAATACGATTAACAAGCAATGAAGTTTGGGGAGCAATTCGAGGCTTAGACACACTCAGTCAGTTGATCTTTAAAGATGGAAGTGGCCAGGTTAGTTCATAAATATTTTGCGCTATCTATTGTATTTGATATTTCAGTCACAAGCATTTACCATAATAATTTACTAATATAAATATTAAATAAAATGAGACAAATAGAATAAATTTCGTTAATGAAGCTTATTGATAGGTTTATTACATTATTAATTGTATATAAACCATTATTTCATGTTTTTGCATTTTTAAATTTGTGGTTTATTTTGACATTAATTAGTTTTCCCTATTTTCTCAAAAAGTTATCAAAATAATATTCCATATTCTGAATATAATGAAATTATATAGTACTAATTTTGTTTTCTATGAAGTTAATGTGGTTGTCTATATTTAGGGATAAATACAATTTTTCATATCTACTAAAACCTTCTAATACATCCTAAAATTAAAGTTTATTAAAACCATAGCATTTCAAATTAAAGATAAAAGCGTTAAAATTATATGCATTCAAAGTACATAAATCAATTAAAATGTTTAATTACAATGGTAGATCTAGTAATTTTGACAAGGGTAGTTCATGTTTTTAAAATTGACATTTGTGTTAATTTATTTTGCAATTATAACTAATAACAGTTATTAACTATAAGGGCATATTTTGTATGCCATATTTACGGGGTGTTTCGAACGCCCCCTAGTATCATAAAAAGGAATAATATTAACCATATTATATTAAAATATTACCAAATCGTGTTATTGTGATAAATACATATATTTAAAAATATAAATATTTATTTAAAAAATATATGTATTTGTTCTCTAAAACCCGTTATTTCTTATAAATTAATTTTTATTACATTACATTTTCAAGTCATGATAAAAATACGCCAGTCTTTTCCACCTAATGGTTAAAGTTTCAATAATTGATTTACAAAATATATATTTTATAGTGTAAATAAAAATATTTCATTAATATTTTCTAAAATACCATCAGTAATGTAAAATCTATCTGTCTTGACTTTGTGTCTATTGTTAGTGTACTTTGATAGATTTTGTAAAATTTAGTATCAATAGAAAGCTGACGATCTCTTATTAAGTACAAAAAAGTATATTATTTATTTTTTAAATATACAATTTAAAATAAAGCGATTACATTATAAAATCGTAAATTATTCCTACATGACCTTTATACTGTTCTAGTACACTAATTTTATGAGCTGTTTATATTTTGTTTAAAATGTTAGAAAATAATTAACATCATTTCAATAAGTATGGGTCTGCTCTAATGATGTTTGACATATTTAGTCATAAATAAGTTTTTGCAAACGCAGTAGATAAATATTATCATAGTAATTATTATGGTCTAGATAAATATAATATACATTATGAGAGCACATTTAAAAAATTAGGTAATGTGGACTACCGTTTCCTACATTCAAAACATAATACTTATTTATATATGTTTTAGTTAATATTCATACAATAGTATATTACATCTTTTTTTGTAATTTTTTAATAAAATAATGTTATGGACATTTTTGATTATTGTATTATTCTTTAATAGTTGGGGTGATTTTAAATATAGGAATATATTTTCCGAGATTATTATGATTTTATGAAATAAACATTTTAACGATTAATTTGTATGTTTGTGTGTATATATTTATACTTATAGTAACCGGTAAAACATGTTTATATTCTACTTATTTTTCAATTTTTTAAAATATTTTCAAGTCGTCTTTTTTCTTCGTGCATAACTTTACATATACTTCAGAGTAATTAATTATCCGGTTTTATTAATTTTTCAAATATTGTATTTTTCAAATAGTTTTTTGTTTTGTTTTGAAGACTTTGCTTAACCAAACAAAAATTTCTGACAATCCGCGATACAAACACAGAGGGCTTCTTCTTGACACATCGAGACATTTCGTTCCAAAGAAGGTTATATTTGATAATTTAGTAAGCATTTACCCACTATATATTATAGTTATATTAGAAACTATTGTAACTTTCAATATGTGTGTATTTCTTTATTATGATATTACATTGTTATCGATTTTTTAGTTTTATATTGTTCGATTTCTCAATTGAACAGAGAAGTATTGTTATTTTCTAGGAGGCAATGTCAATGGTCAAGCTCAATGTTTTTCACTGGCATATTGTTGATGATGAATCATTCCCTTACACTTCGCAATTATTTCCTGATATGTCTAAACAGGTATATTCATGGTTATTGATGTTTTATTTATGTGGTTACTACTTTGCTATTGTTAATGTTTGTTAATAATTCGTTATTGCAAGAAATATTTAAAAGGTTTTATACATATATAATTTTATTCAAGTGGACTAATAGTTATTCTTATTTATTAAATATATTTTATTATAATTATTATCAAATTGTTTATAAACAGTTTTCAAAACCGCATTTAGCTCTTAACATCTTCGTTTATGCGAAAGTTGCATGCTTTAATTAAGGCTATACGTATATGCTAAATATTGAGTAATATTAGAAATATCTAAAATTAGTTGAATACATATCAAATTATGATCGTTTTCATTACTCGGTAATGTGCCAGTCGAGGTCAATGATAATAATAATTCATTTATATGTATAAATGTAGCAATATCTGTGTAGGCGAGTAGCACATTGAACGTATGTTCTATTGTATACTATAATGTAATTTCTTATAATGAATCATTTCACATTCTGATCCTACTAGAGCACCTTATCGCAGGTATTCACCAAGATAAAAAATGAGGTTACCATCGATGTGTAAATGTATAAGTAGTAAACTGTATTTTTCACGGATAGGCGCGAATTAAAGGGTTCGGAGGTTTGTGGAATTATGGTTTCAAAGTAGGATGCAGATTACGCTATCATCTATGTTATGTTATATATGAAAGGTATTGTATTCAATTTAATAAATTATGCAACATTTATATGAACTATTTTGTTTTTTAATATGAACATTATTATTAGAATTTGTTATTTTTATTATGTTCTGCTTCTGCGCAGTTTCTGTTTGTAGTTTTAAGCCATTTACATTTTTTTTGTGGTCCTACTTCCTTCAATTTTATAGCAAATTTGTATTACAAAATAGTTACACCGGCATTGATTGTGTCATTTATTTTCCACTTTAGGGCGCATTTCATCCATATACTCATGTTTATACACAAGAGGATATTGCGGATGTTCAAGAATTTGCACGACGACTCGGAATTCGTGTCATACCAGAATTTGATACTCCAGGTTAATTTTAATCTATAAATATATAGAAAGATTTTGTTCGATTTCGAAAATAACGTCTTTGTGTATGCCATGTTCAGAAGCTTGTGGAGGAAAAATAGCAGGAGGGGGTCCTGAGCGGAAGTTGTAGGGTTGCCACTAGTAAATATTATAAAAACGGACGGGTAGGAAGTCTGGTCTGGGGCGAAGCGTCCAGAGGTCAATCCCCTAGTAGGGGTAAAGTCCTCGAAAATAATGGAGGCCATTTCCAAGGAAATAAACACTAAGCAAATGGAAAAAACTAATGATGTCTGTATCGACTTTCTGATGTAAAAAAACTTTAAAATAAAGAATCAATAAACAAACAGAGCCTGTCTGTCTGTCTCTCTCTGCGGTGTGCCAGCTCCATGCAGCCCTAATATGCAGCGCTCTCTCCCGCTTTGAACAAATGACTACCATAGGTACATGAAATTATGTATGCCTATACAAAGGTACTACTATACATAAATCGTACTTCTGTTATGTGATAGTACAGGTGGGTGCGTTAGCCAGAAAGGGTTTTTGTGTCGGTTGCCTGCCTGCAAGGAAGCGGCGGGTGGGGTCCGTACCCCTCAGACCCCCTCCCCCCTGGACACTCCTGGGTGCTAAATACTATTAAATAATTATTATATTTATATTCCGTTATCTATTTTTGTTATTTCAGTTATTTATTTCTAAATGTGGTTTTTCTAGTTCTTGTTCTATCCTATTAAATTGTGTCGTTTTAATGAAAATTATACTGATGTATTCTTGAGTTTTCCTTTGTGAAACATGTGTATATATACAGTATATGTATAAAGTGTTATATTATTAATAAGCTGCAACATAGTATATATTTAAAAACAAAATATACATGAAAAATAAATGTGATATTATGATTGTAAAATTACTTAAAGCACTTAAGCTGAATTAAGTAGCTTTGTTATCACATAAGAGTGTATTTCATTGAAAACTTAGTATTAAGTGAAAACTTTAATATGTGTGAACTTTTAATTTCTGAGAAACGTATTTTTTGTTGTGTTTAAATATTGCGTTAAAAATCATATAGAACTTCAATATTATTAACTTTTTATTTATTATAACTTTTAGCCGGTTGACGTTATTGAACGTGTTACCTAAAATGCTAAATATAGAATAATTAATCAAAACTTAAATTTTAATATGTCCTTTTTAATTAAAAAAAATCGAAAATTAAATATATTTTTTCTCTAAACAAAAATCGCACAGCTTTCGGTAAACTTTCCCTCAGGAATAAAAGTAAATTCGAATAAAAACATTATTTTTCAATTAATAAAACACATTTCAAAGTATTATAATAATAATAAATTAATATTTATTTTAATAATTTTATTATTTTTTAATACTTCAAAACAGTTACAATCTAAAATTTAATTTACTAATTTTATTATTGTGGCTAGTTTTATTGAAAGTTGTTTATTTATAATTATATTTCGTATTTATAACCACTATAACAAATCTGCTTAACACAGCCTATAGGTTTTAACACAGTGATTTTATGAGAAAAAAACTTAAAGATATTATAACATTGATTATTTGGTATTTTTAAGATGATAACAACCAACCTACATTAGTATGTCCTTCTTTCCCTTCGTATTAAAGGTCACACGTTATCCTGGGGTAACTCAATCAAGCCTCAAATTCTGACACCATGTTACAATAAGGCGAAACCAAACGGTAATTTTGGGCCCATAGATCCAAGTCGGAATTCAACCTTTCACTTTCTTTCCAAATTTATGGGAGAAGTGACCACAGTTTTTATGGACAACTACCTTCACCTAGGGGGGGATGAAGTCCCCTTTGCCTGTTGGTAAGTAATGCTGCAACTATTAATTGATTTAGCGGGTTAATAATGATATGTCACTTAAAACGGTAACTTAATGGTACCTATGTAATGACTGTTTATAGTTTTTTTTTTATGTTTATAATTAATTAACAATATTGCGGCTATGTTCGTTTTATGTAATATCGTTTTTTAATTAATTTGAATGCAATAAGGAATTGTTTATTTGACAGTTTGGATGGTTTGATTTTTTTGCAGTATGTATACAGTTTGCGTAACTAATGCTACTTGACTCTGGATTATGGGCATTATGCCAAAAATAAGCAATCTGTTGATATTATTCTATATATTATTAATATATACCATTCAGGCATATAAATTAAGAAGGCCTACAAATCTCACAAAAATTCGAAAAAAATTAGCAATTCCATATCTGTTGTATCTATATGAATACCGTTTTAAAACTTTTTAATCTTTTATATTTTGATAAAAATTCAAAATAAATTGTGGTATTATTCTTCTTTTATTTTTATGTATTATATATTATAATTTGATTTATTTTATTTGTTTTGTTTTGGATGTCTATATCTAGCCTTTTTTTTTTACTGTTAAACAGTATTTTAAAGAAAGGAAAATATACAATACACGAAAATAGAAGTGTTTTTTATTGCTTTTTTCAATTCAAAGTATAGCATGTTTACGTGCGCTTTCTTAAACCAGTATCGTAATTACTGAAAAGATATTACTTTCTAGTCGTCAAAACCACTAATACACGCACTCCATTCTTCAATTAAGGACTTATTTATTAAATTGATTATGATTATTTGACAATCACTGTTGATTTCATCAATTTAGATTTGTACTATACCAAACACTATAAGGATTTTTCCGCCGTTTCGATTAGTATAAAGAATTTTTTTTAAATCGGTTTCTCCTTTGTTTTATAAAAATGATAGAAAATTTTATTACAGGGATAATCTGCACTTCTGTAAAGTTGTCCTGGGATACCTCATTGTAAAATTGACACACAACAGCATACTGCACTATGATCTACAAGTATTTCATGCGAACATTAAACACTTTATATGTCACGCATGTTGTTGTTGTTTTACTTTATTATATTTTTAAATTACAAAATACAGTACATTGCAGTGTTAAATTTTGTCTTGACATATATCCCTCATTTTAAACACTATTAGATGCCACACCCTTGTCTTTTAATAGGACATAATCAATTCTAAAGAAATCTATGTCAAGCAGTATACCGTTTAAATATATGTATGCTTGTAACATAAATTTAATAAATTATGAGAAATCCCATTTTTGAATCCGCCTCTGTGGAAATAAAATTTCAAAACTCATTCAGTGACTACTTGATGCAGTTTAAATCCTAAATTTTTATTTTCAGTTTTATGGTATTCCACAAATTTTACTAGAGTACCTCACAGGAAAATTGACACCCCAATGACGTCGCTGATTATTATTCATTAAAGACAGTATAGGCAGTAATGTGCATCCCGGTTTTCATGCCCACTGTTCAGGCAGAGTAATCCCGATATTCTCAAGTTCATGGCCAAGATGGGATTTGGAAGCGACTTCGGCAAGCTAGAGGAGTTCTACATGAACCAGTTGATCAAGGTGACTCTGAACAGCAAGCCACCCACCAAACCCGTCAAACTGCTCGTCTGGCAGGAGGTTGTCGACAACAAGGTCAAGGTGAGCATGCTTACATATATATACGGCAGCTGAAGATCAAGTTGGTATTAAATTTAGTGCTGATTTTATTTACTGGGTACTTGCTTCAGTCTTATGTTTGTGTTCAATTTAATAGTGATTTTAAATATAAGGAAAATTAATTGAAGTTTTTTATAATGTACTGTTAAATAAGTCTGAATAGATGTTATAAATAATAGAAGTAGGTGGTTGTCCCTAAGCAAATTTCACTTGTGCATTATCCATACCATGTATAGGTGGCTACACCACTAACATTTAGATTTTTTTTCAACAGCTATGTGCTCTATGTGGAGTATATATATGCTATATTATATAATAATCTGGCCCATTTCTTTTGATATCTCTGAACCTGCTTAGAATGTAGCAATAAATACAATTTAGAGACCCAATAAAAATCTAACTTTTCAAATGAAATAGAAATTTCTAGCTCAATATAGTTCTACTTCTTTAAGCTAGGTGATCTGTGTGCATCGAGGGATGACCATAGTAAAGATTGGTGATTTTTAATATAAATAGATATTGATAAATTGAACCATTGTTTGACTTAAATTTTTTTTATAGGATTTATGAAATTGTAAGGATGTTGTTTTTTATGCATCATAATTAGACATTTCTATCATCAAAGATACTTTGTTAATATACATTGCTTAAAATACGGAACTTTCTATTAATCTACGCAACCTTACAGTCGAATGTAGATACAATATATTGTTATATTTTAACATCAACGTATCAAATAATCTAAAAATTCTAAACAGTTTAGAGATTTGAATTATTTGTGTAATACGTTTATATTATAATTTATTATTGGTTATTATTGTATTGAAGTTATTTCGAAATAATGTTTTTGTAATGAAATTCTGAGGGATACCGTTCTTTACTAATTCTACATGTACATCCCTGCCGTTTCTCGTTAATATATAATTTTAGAATTAAATGTTTTTGTAAAGCTATTTTTCGGTAACTAGCCAAATGCTATGCTTTTGGAAAATCTAGATGCTTCCAATTCTCAGAGCGAGTGTTCTCGGTTTCTTTAATGATCAATACTATAATAATGCGGTGCTCATATCTCTTCCTCTGCACCGCTCTGTACGGTGTTCAGCTACCTACAGACACCATCATTCATGTGTGGAAGGACGCGAATGCCTGGGCACCGGAAATGGCCCGTGTCACAAAGTTGGGCTATCCAGCCCTGCTTTCCTCGTGTTGGTATCTTAACTACATCAAATACGGACCGGACTGGACCCCCTTCTATCAATGCGATCCGGAAAACTTTAATGGTAAGACTGGTTGACATTTTGTGTTGAATATATTTTGTACTCTAATATATAGTATAATATGATTTTAAAAATTTATTCGTGGAATATATTTTGTTATGTACAATATATTATTTGTGATAGTTTGCTTTAAAGTTTAGGTTGATGTAATATTATGATATAAAATAGAGATATTATAATTATAAAATTATTTTAGTTAAAGTGTTAATTATGAATTGAACAGTTATACACTCTATAATGATAATATTATTGTAAATATTATCAAGTAGATATTATTAAATGCAAACATAAATTACGCATAAAATATTAAATGTAAATTAGTATGAATTTAAATTTACGTAAGATGTCTAAATCAAGTCGATATTTTAGGCATGAATTCTAATCCATGAATAAAAACCATGAACTTATAGCTAAAGATCACACAATGATTTGTTAAACTGTTACAACAGCAAATCCAATGGATGCATGGTTATTGCGGTCGTATACAGTCGGACAAAGGTTACAAGGGGTGGACAGCAGATGTCGCAAAAATATGTGGTCGAGAACGAGTTTAAGAATGAAGCACAATTTTGAAAATATACAGAAATATACTTTATGTTTTAATAATACCTGTTACTGTGTGTTCAGTTGTCACGTATTTTAGTGTACTATTAATACTATTATTCTTATCAATATACAGTATATGACATCCTTACATTGTTACTATCAGGAACCGCCAGTCAGAAAGCGCTCGTCATGGGCGGAGAAGCCTGCATGTGGGGAGAATATGTTGACGCCTCTAACTTGATGAGTCGAACTTGGTAATCATAAGTAGATCTATTTTTACAACAATATTATGACAGTCAGTGTAAGTTTGTAAAAGTTTTGTAGTTAACACAAGTCAATTGATATCACAAGAAGAATCATAATACAATTTTTAAGTTTGCTGGCAAAAACTAATAATTCAAAGTTATATACGACTATTTTATATAAAAATGGTAAATGTATTGCTGTTAACTATACTATTATGTCATGATGTTAAAGTACGAGAATTTACGCATTTATTCCTTCATTAATAATGTTAGCTACATCGATTGTATTAAATTAATTTGAAACGAATAGCATATGAATATAACATTATATATGAATACTAAACACGAATGGTATTATAAAGTGGAGAATTTTTTTTTAATAACTCTACAGTGCATCTCTTTAGTATTTGTCGCATGATCGAAATAAATCATATTATATTGTACACAGTACCCTTGACACACTGCATAATCCAAACTATATAGATATGTTCCATTTTGAAAGGTTCACCATACTACTACCTAAATATCAGTGAGTTTTTAAAAATGTCAGCTCTAAACATAGTATCAACACGCGATTATAACTTTACAATGTCATGTCAAAATAGGTGTCCGGAAGAAAAGAGTTTGGCTGTTGTATATTAATGTAATTTAGTTTGACGGTAAATGTGACTCGACCTTTTGATACTTTCATAGAAATGCATATTTACACTATCGATATAACCTTAATTAATCGGCTATTAACTCTGTGACATAAGAGTTGTATTCTGTATTGTAATTGTGATCTTTGGATTGTGGTAAATTTTATTACCGATTTGATTGGTTTATATCTCACTTAGTATACAGCTAGTACCTATTTATACCAAAATACTGATACGTTTACGGTCTAGAACGATTCAGCATTATAGTCTTGAACTTTGTATTGTGGTATATTTAGTTATCGCTGATATATATTGTATGTTATAAATATCTTCAAGTGTGCTGTTGTCTATACATAATTTCAACAAATATAATTTTGCTATATTCATTCGTTACAGACTGTACACTGGTAAATAATTATATGTGCGTTATTTACTTTGTACCCTATATAGAAATATGATTATATATTATTATGATTATGGAATTTTGATATATTTGATATTCAATGTGGTGGTAAATTTTTCTGTTAAGTGTTCTATTATACGCACTGGTTATAAATGTCAACTGTCCGTTATTTATCATTAACATAACGGCAAAGCATAATGTACCTAGTAAATAGATGAAATATAATTCAACTTGTTTTTAGTTTAGTTTTATGGAAATAAACATTGTTTAATCCAATTTGTTTTAAATGACGTCATTATTTGATAATATCATGGTTATTTGCACGAATTATGCTCTGAGTACTTTTCCTTACTTATAATATTAATTAATTATATTAATATATTTCCTTAATTTACTAGTTGCTTTAAAAAAAGTAAATTTGTTGTTCTCTGTTTTGTAAACACCAGCCCACTAATCATAAATTACATCGGTCCTGTAAACTATATACTTATATATTGTATTACACTACTAAACTATAAAAAAATCTATTCCAGGCCCAGAGTGGCAGTTGTAGCTGAACGTTTATGGAGTCCCGCTTCTGTCAAGAGTGTGGCAGACATAACCCAACGTTTGGAACAATTCCGATGCCGTCTGTTGAAGTAAGTTCAAATTCTATAATTTACTCATTTCAAACATTGAATATAGTATTTGTAATTTTGTCCTTTATTTTAGACGCGGCATTAATGCAGAACCACCGAATGGACCAAATTTCTGTGATCTGTTTTGAAAAAATAGTTGTTATTACTTTTGGTATTTACAATTATACGTTAAATATAATTTATTTGAATTACGTACAGACGTTTTTTATATAAAAACAATTATGCCTATTATGAAGTTTCCTTGTTAAATTTTCTTTATATTTTCCATACTTAGATTGTACCCATATATAGATTTGGTATACAATTTATAATATTTATAAATATTAAATTATAATTTTTTCACTTTTTTATTACTTTTTGTGTTAATGTTTTCAGGGGTAGGTAAATAAGACTAATAAATTAAAAAAAGAAAGATTCTATTGTACGTTAGATAAAACATGTAAAATTGATTCTGCAACGTATTGAACATTTATCAATATATTTATGCAGACACCTAAGTCTACCTTTGTCAAGGTCTGCAGAATAACTAAAATGAAACAAGGGTTTAGTACAAGGCAGGATAGAAAAAAAACTACATAACAGAGGATTATAATATTTATATAAAGACTGAATTATTGAAATTTACAGAAACCAATAACTCAGAAAAACAATAATAGTTTGTGGTAGATTGGCTATAAATATTAGCTATAAACCATTTCTCAAGCTGTAATCGGGTAGAGGTGTGTTGTTCACTTCGCATTGTCAAAATTAATCGGGTGATAGGGCGTTCAATACAGTGTTGAAATAAGGGAGATTTCTGCTTTCCATGTCCTCTAATATATTGCCTTTTTTATATTTGAGATGTGTGGTATTTCCAATATAAATATTACCGCATGAGTTATATGGTACTGCCTACAGCATATTTTTAGTACAATCATTATTAGTGGGAAACGACTTTAATTCCACGTCGTTACAAAGTGTGCTTCAAAGATCCGAGATACCTTTAATGTATGGTACTTAGAACAGCAAAATCTTTGTCTAACATCGTTTCTAGTGGGGTGTTTCTTCATTGCACGATCGGTAAAATCGTTGGCACATCTTGCTAGCTAAAACATGTAAAGATTAAGCTTTTTAATTCTATTTAACAGAATGGATACAACAGCGTATTTATAAGAGAAAAAGTGTTGCTAAGAAAAAAAGGAATGTCTCGAAAAAGGAAAGTTTCTGTCGTCGGAGTCTTCTCTTTACACTGTGAACTGGATTGAAGGTTCTTTAGATTTGATGAAGAAGCGGAAGTAGAGGGTGATGTTAGTTGCTGGGAGAACGACCCATGTGTCGTTAACAATATCGAACTCAGTGGATGACATTTAAAAATATCGTTTCCTCCACAGTCTATATATGACCAAGTTAGCTGTATTGCAGCGGAGACAATTATGATCCCACTGCACATTCACATATTTTGTCGTAAGAACGATTGTTACATGTGAATTGTGCCCGCTCTACGCAGGTGTCGATCGAGAGACTTATAATGTGTGTTTGGATTGTCAACGTCAACCAACAGTACACCTACGTGAAAAGCGATGTAACATTGAAGGACACCATCACGGTATTGAGATTGAGAAAAAAAGGACAGAATTTCTGAGTTTTTGGTAAATTTCATTATTTTCTACAAAGTGTAGAGTTTATAGTTCTCTTTTACGATTTAAACTTATGGAGAAGTTAAGTCATCTTAATATGCTCAGTAATGGTTTACAAATTCATAAATAGGAATAAGTTAATATTATTATATTGTGTTAGTAAAAGCTGATATATAACACATTTAATTCTATCGGACAAACAACTAGTGAATAAATACATTTTTGGTGCAGCACACATCATATAGTTTCAATTATTCAAGCTATAATTTAAATTAGTTCTGCTTTTCAAACTCTAGTAAAAGTAAGCAGTCGAAATGTGTTAGTTACATATAAGCCATATAACGATGTAGCTTATCAAAATATGCGATGTTTTTGTTTGATTTATTCAGTAGAGATACAAGTTGTGGCCATCGACTATTTATTGTTTATAATGTACAAAACCATAATTCTCTATCATGTAAGCAACAACCTTTCATAGCGAGTATGTTGCATAACAGAATATTTTGATTAGATAGGAAACAGGACTACAATTTTTATATTGTATGATTAACAAAAGATATGAAATATATCATACTCGAGATCCGAAGTAATTTGTTACCATATACTGCAGTATGCACTTCTGTTGTTTATCTTAGTCGTAAAACTATAAACTGGAAAAGATACAACTGCGAATTTACAGTTGCGACAGATTTCAAAGATAATTATACTTTTAATATTGCTCTAATAATTGAAGAAAAGTAGATATTTTATTTTCGACCAAACTTCAAAAACCAAAGTTAAATATAATGTTTGATATTATTAATAAAAAAGATATAGTTCTAAAGCAAAAAGACTAATATCTGACGAAGCGAGGATATCTACGATAATAAACACAATTGTAAAAAATATATATACAATGAAAAATCAATTATAAACTTTCCTAAATAAATATTTTTTTTATAAATAATGTAAACCTACTAAAAAAACTAGTATATTTAGCAAAGAATATGGAGAATTTTATATTTACTGGTAAATAAAATGTCACACGGTTACAGGCCAGGCTTTACGATCTATGAATATAAAACAAGGAGGCGTAATGTAGAAAAAGAGACATTTAATTGATGTAAATCAAAATATTATTAAAGTAACAATTAAAATCAAATATCGTGATTGTTCCAATCTGTACACAAATATAAGGTGCATAGAATAAAATATACTACTAATTCATATTGCAAGTAGTACAAGCATAACTTACTGACAATAGAGTGAATATAAGCGAACCAATGGGACCATTTCAACTGATATATTTATTGATTTTTGGTGCAAGAGTTACAAAATAATGTACATGTGTGAGAATAATGAATATGAAGATGAGAAACAATAATACATAACATTATCATTCATGATGAACATTGGCGTCCGGTTTAAAACAATAAAACAAAATAACAGCTTTTGTACATAAAAACTAGAACCTGTTTATTAAAAGGTTACATTAAGAGGCTCACAGATTCACAGGACTGAAACAACAGTTATTAAATAGAAGAAATAACTATATTAAACTATGTCAAGTAAATTTATAGAAGACTGATTGACGCAGAGAATATTATGTTAGTTAAGTGATACATTGTGCAGCTTTTAGAGTGGAAAAATAAAATACCAGTTTTGATTATGGTAAGTATAAATAAAATTTAATTATAAAATAATATAGAAATAATGGTTCGTTTCAGTCGACAATTGCAGACATAGATTATTTTTATTACATAGTAACACATTATTAACACATTGTATTATTTCTAAGTTGGTAATTAATTGTGGTCTATATATTTCTTTGATTATATTAAATATCTCTCAAAATATTACACTTAACAATACGGACCTGTAGGCTGTCGCATAGTGACAAATGATTAAAATGACAATGAATTATTTAGACTATAGAATATGGGAGATAAAATGACTTATTTTGAAAAAAGAACAATAATATATGAATTCGAAAAGATTGTTTTTTATATAGAGTATAAAAATTGAGTTGAGAATTAATCATTTCAACTCTAAAATGGAGAAAATAAGGTCCCAAATATTATAATGCTCTCGATTAATTTTTAGTTTCAGTAAATGCAATGACATTATGGCAAATTAAAATAATTAATAAAATAATGATTACTAATATCAAGATATTGCGTTGCAGTAAAATGTCCTGGATTTAACAAAAGTATTGTTTGTGCCCAAAGGTGAAAGCAGAGATTTGATATCTTTAATTCTGTATTGTTCGAAAAAGAAATCATCTACGCTGCAATAAAATCGTCATCGTTAAATTATGTGGTGGTGGCAAACTAAATGAACAGTCAACTAACCGCAGAGGCTCTAGTATAGGTGCAAATAAATAATTATACATTAATTGATCGTAAGTCAACTCAAATGTCTACTGAAATTGAATAATAGACCCGACACCTAGCTTGAAACACCTAGCTAACAGTTTTAATTGATACTTGGAACAAAAGAATCCACAATTTTAATAAAAAGTGATTTTATCAATAGTTATATTTCTTTCCATTCTTTATGATAAAGAGTCAAATAGTTTTAAATCAATTTTTTTATCTCAATTGCAAATTCCAGTGAACACAACTGAGAAAGAACACTTTCTAATGCGAACTATAATGATATTATCAATGAATGACTAGCGATTACAAAGCCAGAAACAGCTACCCAAGATTATTAACAATCACAGGTTAAGAGTAACATTATGTGCACAACAGTTGTATGTGCAAATAGGGGTAACTATCAACCCGCCAGACACATACGCACACGGCAGAGGCAGGCACACTTGGTGGAGGGTCACAATCGGCCCAACTATGGCCCAGAGCTGGCGGCTCAACTGCTGAACAGCATGATTGATGAGGCCAACAGGAGGACCAGAGCACGCCACCACACCCCGTGTCCAGCGGCGCATAGGCGGGAGGAGGGGGCGGCACCATTGCCACTGCTGCCCTGATCGCGACGCACAGAGCGGATCGGCAGATGACTCTCACGGGGGTCCGACTTGTCCACATTCTTGCGCCGCTTCTTGGCCTTCTTCTTGGCCTCTTTGTAGGGGACCGGGTTGACGTCGGTCCCGTAGAAGACCAGACTCCACGACTGGATGGAGACTGGAGAGAAATATAGAGAGGGAGAGACTTATTAAATAATAATTTTATTTAAATATATAATAGAAAACATAATTAAATTGCCTTCACTAAATATACATAAAGTGTTTGCAACCTATGTTTCAGAAAACAGGACAAATGTTACAGAACAAAATGTTCGAAACATAAAATGAACGTTTCTAAAATTATTGCTATAATCAAATATGGTATATGATCACCTTGAAAGGGGATTGAAAGGTATTTTCAAGTTTATCTGTTATTGTGTGATTATATAAACTACCAAAAGATAATGCGATCACTTTTGATCCATACAAGCTGGGCTCTTTTAAAAAAAATTACACAAACAAATAATACTTACCGTAACATTTTTTAAAAAGCATTAGTTACATATTTAGAAATGTACAATTTTTAATGTTTTATTACGTTTAAAAACCGCCAAAATAAATAAAAAATTAAATCGACTGGATATAATTTTTTTAACTTATTATTGTTTTAAGAGAACAAGAAATGAATCATCTGTTGTGTTCATATTGAACCAGATTGCATTAATCCCTGCAGCGCTGCATATAGTGTACAGCTCTAAAGAGTTACTTTTGTTTGATTTTCATAATTTGTTCGGTATTTCAGGATTTCATGCTATTAAATTAGGACAGTTGGTCAAGGATTCATTTTTGGTTATGTTGGCTTAACACATAAACATTGCATTTAAATCCAGTAAGATAGTGAATATAGAACAGAATTGTCCCTCTCTTGACTCTATGTACAATTTATAAATACAATCCACTTAATTATTGAAATATGAATAAACCGGTGAGAAAAGTCACTTTGAAAATATAAACTGTAACGCAGAGCAAACGCCCTCTTTAAAAGTTAAGGTCAAAATAACATGATCGTTAATTACAATAAAAAAGATTCATTAAATATTTGTTATTAATTAATATTTGCATTTCCCTGACCTTTAGATAATGTGTTCAAAGTTACTCATTTTCTAATGACTTTTCACTGACTCAATTCAATCTCCTTGATATTTTGATTTCTCCCAACAAACCACATACATTGTAACTAGCCTTGCAAGAATCACTTGCAATGATTCGAATTATACGAGTTCAGGGTGAGTATTTAATTATAATATTCAAACTAGACACCAAATGGTATCCATGGTAACGACATAAACAGAACAGTCAGTGCGCTTTCAACCTCCACTCTGACCACAACACGCACCCTTGGCACCGCCGCTCCACACCGTCAGCTTCCAGGTGCCCACCGGGTTCTCGCCCCAGTAGTGGACCGACATGAAGGGCCAGCCCTGGAAGCCGGCAGCCGCCAGGTCCCTGGGCCGTTTGCTCAACAGCTTGCTCACGGTGGCGTTGGGCGAGATGAGCCAGAGCTCCACCTCCCCGCGGTTGCTGCTCGACAGGGTGACCTGGGCGGGGTGGGGGGGGGGCAGGTTTCAGGTCATGGGCGGTGAAAGCAGAGCCACCCGAGGAAGAGTGATGAATTCAGGGTGGGACATTTAAGTATTTCTATTGGTTTATATTATGGTACCATAATTTACTTGTTAATTTAAATTTTACATTTTTCGTTAATTTACTTCGATTTGCCCATAATATAGGAACTTATCAGAGAAGAGAATGGCAGACAATTACGCTTGATAACTGCCGAAAAGTTGTTTACAACGTCATTTCTCTATGTTAAGTTTGTGTTAGTGCAGACTGAAAATAGTTGGTACTTCGAACAATTGCGTTAGGATTATGTATTCTTAACTTAATACATATATAATTACTTAAAACATTTGTACCATACGAATCATTATTGACTATGGCCGAGTACTTATAGACCACACTGTTAACGAAATGCTGTGACATGTTCAGACCTACTAAAGATGTTCATTTGATCTATATTTAAAACATTATTAATTTGTAGTCTTTGTGGAACATCATACTATATAATATATGAATCAAATAACACCATCAATGGAAACAGCAGACGAGCAGGACTCACCTTGGCCTGCACATGCTCGAGATAGCGGACCTCCTGATCCTGACGGCCATGACAGGCGCTAGTGTCAAGGTTGAGTATCTCACTGGTGTGCTGTCTTAGGATCATGTGGCCCTCGATGCGCGCCCTGGCCTCGCACACATGCTGGGGGGCCACACTCGTCCAATTGACCGCCAGATTCACCATCGCCTCCGCGTCCATCAGACCGTAACTGATTTTAGGTGGGGTTGTCAATTAAATCAGCGGTGAGGAAACATTGGCTGGTATGCAAGAAAAGTAATTAGGTAATACGTACTTAATTTCCTAATACGTAATAGGTAATATGAACTTTTGATATGCATGAAAAATATGATAATACATACTAGGTAATAACTATATAATTTGATAAGTATGTATTAGGAAGTAATTACCTAATTTGCCTAATAAGCTCATGAGGTATTTAGATATGTTAATAAGAGCAGTAACCAATGAATGCAATTTATTTTGTGCTGTATTTAACATCGGATAAATTGAGTATTGATTATAATAAGGAATGAATGTGCTACGAATTGTTGACCACCGTCGTCGTGCCTTAAGAAGAGAACGATTGTTCCGCGATCGTAGTAATCCTTTGGAGAAATATGACAATTTAGAAATTAGACGTTTATTTCGATTCAATCGGGAAAATATTTTACATATTGTAAATGAACTGAACCCCTTCTTGGAACGTCAAACTGGACGTAGTAATTCAATACAAGATTAGCATTAGTCAGTAGCAAGATTTATTTGTTTGGGTTACCAAGTAATACTAAAGTACGATTTTGATATTACTTATAAAGGTTAAAATAATCGGAACTCAGCTTATTAGATCTATGAGACACAAACTGTATATGTAGTTCCAAGATGAAGTTCGGAGTAGCTCGAGGTCTAGCGAACCTTGAACTTAACTTTAACCGAACCATCAAAATGTTAGAAAACAACAGAATTTATACCTTTTATAAACATTTATCTATAGATAGACAGAATACCTTTTTGGTTTATAAAACTCAAGTTTAGTTTAACCCTAGAAGCACCATTAGGGGAGTGAAATTGATCCACCGTTAATTGTTTGATCGTTTACTACTTAAATTCTACTGAGGCGATTGTTATGAAATTAATAATACGCACCCAATTCTTAATGCATTTTCGAACACAAATATTTTCATAAAATACACAAATCTTTCCAGTCGAATGATACGTTCTGCTGCTTAAAGCAGATTTGTGTTACAATGAAATACCTTGAAAGCTGAACATTGACAATACGATAATCAGTATACAATTTCACATGGACGTTTATCCTGAATATGATTTTAGAAAATAATTGCGCGTTACCGAAGCAAATATCCTAAATTGCGTCACACTAGGCGTTGACACTCTTCTGTATAATTAGCAGAGTAGGTCACTGATATTGATTGAATAAGACGCACAATTAGTTACGAAAATAAGTGTGCGTTACAAGCTGAAACAATCCCTCCCTTCCCCCCATCGGCTGATTCTGACTCACCCGAAGGCGTGCGACACCCGACGACCGACTCCATTGACCCGCCACTCGTTGGAGAAGAGGCCGTCGGGCCGAGCTGTCCGCACGACCAGGTGCTGCATGTCGCGCCAGGACAGCTTCCGATTGGCCGAAAGCACGAGGGCGCAGATCCCCGCGGCCAGAGGGGCGCTTGCCGAGGTGCCCGAGTGGTTCTCTGTGCAGGTGCCGTTCAGGTCCGTGGTCACCTGTGATTGATTTTAGGGTAATAGCTATGCTATTTCAAATAGTATCAACTGTTTTATTTGTTCCTTATAAATACAATAGTCAGATATTCCTTAATTTCAAATGCTCAAACGACCACATTGTCACTGCAAGTATAACAATACTAAAGACACAGTTATCCTTTTATTCAGTAGGTTATAACCATTTGAAAAGAGCCGTTGTATCTCAAATTTTCGCGGAATCTAAAAGATATAGTTTAGGGTATCTGCTACCATGCAAATATACATTTCTCATACTTTAAGCAAAATGTGATAAATAAATAAAATTTATTAATTTTACGAATTGAGGTTACCAAAGTTATACGATTTTTATGTAATGAAATTGAGCTTAAAGTTTTTTTCGGTTGCAAAGACTATATTCTAAAATGAAGCAATTATCATTATTAATTTGAAATACATAACCATTATAGTAACACAAAAGCATTATTGATAAGAAGCGCAATATATTACATTACTAAAATATTTATAAAACAACAGATTAAATATTTGGTAAATTGGGCAAATGTCACTTACAACGGATCTCTCATTGGAGGAGCCGCTACTGTAGGTGACCGCCAATGTTGAAGAACACATCTCCGCGTACCAGGGTATCGTGCCCGACTCAGACACTGAGCTCACACCCAAGGTGTAAATGCTGTTTGTGTAACCGTCACAGTTACAGTTGTCCTTGTTCTTACCACCGTTCCCACTGGCCCAAACGAAGATCGATCCAAGGCCACCACGACCCTGCAACACAAATAGGTTACTCAAGTGTTAAGATGAAAAATAAGTCAACTGTTTCAATTATTTCCTTTATCAAGTAGGCTACACTTCCTTGAGTCTTAATACGTAGTTAATAATAATTGTTAATCCGATATATGCATATTATTACAATTGAGGCAACAATTGAACCAAAACAATGTAATTATGGTCGGCATAATATCTTTAGCACTATATTAGTATACAACGTAAAAATCGATACATGAACATTGTTATTATTATGAACCAGTTTAAATAAAACAGTTACGAACAGAAAAATCATGTTCGGTTAATTATAAGATGTCTACTTTATGAAATTCAAATTACTTCAACTGTTCTAGTTCCATTGAATGTTTTGCTTATTATATGAACCTACATTGTATATTATGATATCTGCTTACTTCATATTTGAATATCAAAATATCTAAACAATTGTTAACTTATATGCAAAAAATAATGCAAAACGATCCTGTTAAAATTATTTCAATATTATGAACCAACTATTTATGAGTCAACGATAAAATTATATTTTGACAATGATGAATACATAAAAATAGCCAGAAATCCTCTCTTCACCATGTGTATTCCATTGTGAAAGGCCCTATGAGCCAGCAAGCCTGGTCCATCCACCGTGCTCCCATCATCTTCAGGGCCCCACGACGCTGAATAGATGTCCACATGGTTGAAGGCGTGACTTAACGACTGCGACTCTATGCTGTCGGTGACGTCACCATCAAGCATGCGAATACCTCCAATACTCGCTCGATAGGCGATGCCAAGGCCGCAGAAGCTGTTGTTTGCCACCGCAGCAACCTCTCCAGCGCATCGTGTACCATGCCGACTAAAACAAGATAGACATATGAGGTATACTACTCGTTTCTGTATTAGTAGTATATGGTAGTAATATATCATAAACTGATCATATACATTAATTATATATCGCTTATGACCGAAATAATCGATAACAACATGATTTTATTTCAAATATAATCAACAAAGGATATTTCAAGAGATAAGTATACAAAAAAGCAGTGAAAGTGTATCTAATTAAATTAAATTGTATCATATTTATTCGATTATATTCATAACTAATTGTTTATAATAAATTAATATAAACAATGAATATAAACAATAATATAGTGCAAAAACTATGTATAGCACATGCTACCGAAATATGTTATGCGAACTCTGACACGGGATAAATGTATAATATCGAAATAATTGATACAGGGCGACCGTTGTTTTCTACATTACACATGAATCAACATGCCCTAATTGTTTCATTAAATAAATATACAAATACATAGAGGTATATTAGTTTTGCATAACATTTGATGTAATATAATATGTTTAGTATATTAATCATGACTGTATAATATATTATTATGCTATAGTATATCAAATAGTAATATATAATCATAAAAATATGATAATGTACTTTGTACATCGCACTTTGATACAACATGTTAAGAATATATAGTTTAACATGAGAATCTTACAGTTCTCTTAACACTTAAAATAATTATTTGGTAGTAATATATTAAAATAAGAAGTAGTATATGTAAACATTTTAAAACAAGAAGCAAATATTAAAATAAGTTTGTACTATAATTATATCGTTTGGTAATTCAATAAAACCCAGAATTGGTAAACGATCAATAATAATACAAATTAATGAAAATGTTAAACACTGCAATATCGTAATAATAATAATTAGCAATAATCAATTATATTAAGAATTTAACACATTTTCATTACAAATACAAAAGCTTTAACATTTAAAAAATAACGTTCACAAAATAATATATTGTATTGTTAAAGCATTTGTTTCGGTTTTTGACCATTCCTGGTATTTATAGATTATTAATAAAAATAAAAAAGACTAACAGAATAAATTAGTCTATTATGTATCGAGAACCAACTTGAATGGGAAATATACAGGGTGTGCAAAACATACTCACAGTAGGGAAAATTGAATAATATTGTATTACAATCAAATATGTAATACAAATATTACTTAGAAATTTCAAATAAAATATCTTGATGTTTTGAAAAGTCGAAATCAAAATCTCTTGTCCAAAGATATTAAATAAATATAACAAATGAAAGCTGCGATTGTTCACAACACGCATGCAGCGAAATGATGACAATGATTTAGTCTTACTTGGAGTTGTTACCCTCCTTTACATCGTATCTCGGCGTTGGATCTTGATCATTCCCGTTGACATCACAGGAAGCGATTTTGTCCTGAAATGAAAAAAAGGTTTTTGTATATGTACAAACAATTAGTTAAAAAGCGGTTGAACCCAAGAGTGTAAATATTCCTGATAAAATAATCTCAATCGACACTGAGGTTAAAAAGAAAGTTTTCTATACATATACTGGACACTACTTGCCTTAACTTCATCCTTATAACTGTCATGAAAGAAATTATAAAGCCAAGTTCGTATATACAAGATTTAACTAATACATTGAAGATAGGAAGTATATTGTTTTTTCAAAGGATAACAATTACTGAATTCTGTTTTAATTAACTTTGACGAAAGATCTGCATGTGACATTTGAAGAAGAAAATCCGGCTCATTGGACTCCCGGGATTTGGTGCTTGAAGTGTGCAGCCGATGATACTACACTCTACGCTAATAATAGTTTTCATCAGTTTCTGTAAAGACTATAATTTCCTAGTCTATTAATTCCAACAGAAGTGTACAACATACGATAACGTTTACTAAGTGAAAAAATCAGAATACAATTAAAAGTAATTGGCGCATTTATTAATATTGACCGTTTTGCGATCATTGTTTATTCTCGAGGGTAACAAATCGAGCAAGTATAAGCAGATTAATGTACCTTATTTTTAATATTAAAACAAAAGTATGGCAGTCATTTTAAACACAACAAAAAAATCGGGAAGAAGAGCACAAATTGGGGGAAAATAGCCGCAAATATTTATTTTAACATGTCACTGATATATACAATTTTTTATCTTGTTTTCTGATCTCGTATATATTTCTGATACACACATTATAAAGCAAAGCAAATATATATGACGAAAATTTCCTACTTTCTTGAAGAAAACATTAATTGGTTGACATTTCTTGATTCATAAATTGCATCAATCAAACACAGGAGATCTTTAGATAGAATGGCAAAACAGGCAATGCTGCTGAGCTACAACAGGAAAGGTTACTAATTTGCACTAAACTAAACGAAGCGGAAAAGCTTAAAAAACAATAATTCAAATAAATCACAAACATATTTTTTGAATTTACGATTCACGATCAGGGTATAATAAACATTCTTTCCATACAACACTTGCAACTACCTCATGAATTCAACCCCTTAAAAACAGATTCATCACTTCTACAGAAAAATCCCCGGCTTGCCTTTTTATATAGTAATAATACTCAGCTGAATTAGCTTATAAGTGACGGTTCAAACCGCAGCTATACAACATAAAACTAAGGGAAATAGTTTGCAACATTTGGTATCTGGAAGTTTTTCTTGTGATCCGGGGCAGAAGATCCAAAACTGAACTGTATAACTTCCAAATAGTTTATAATAGCGCGGAAGTCAGTGTCACTTTGTCAGAGAAGTTTGTGTGCGCGCGACATCCCCAAACAGTTGTCATGTCTTCCACGGGTTTACATGTTACTGAGTTTCAACAAATAGATCTGCAGCTATAGACATGACATTTTCAGTTCATTATATTCCTTAATATAGGTTGAGATGATGATAACACGGGAAAAAGAACGATAAGGGACAACGGCATATTATAATAATTGTGCGACATATTTTGACGACACGTTTTATTTATTCATCACTGTTCAAGACGCAATCAATGACAGGATTATGTTACAGTATCAATAGTATTAACGCTACTAAAAGTCACACGTTTAATTTAATACACACTCTAGAATGCAGATCATTTAGTGTAAAGAACTTAAAAAATATATATATTTTATGATTTAAAAAAAAGTTGACTTTCCTTTAAACAAACTGATAAATCATATCAGTTTGTTTAATATTTAAAATTATAGAATATAGCAAACGATTTTTTTTTATTTTAATCGTCAAACTTCTTATGTTATTGTAAGAATGAAATACAATATAATGTAACTATTACAGATTCACATACGAATAGAACATATAATTGTAATTTGAACAATAAACATTTGACTCTGTGATAAATTAGATAAATAACTGACATTTAACCGTTCAGTCAATTAATTATTATGTTTAGTGACCCAACATTTTAAACCAATATATGTTCATTTTGAATATATAATAATGTCCGGCTATGGGATAATTGTTGAAACTGCTAACTCTATGCAAAGGAAAAGTGACAGTTACTTTGCCGGAGTATTTATGATTCTTACTTTGCATTTATGTATCGGCGTAAAAGGAAAAATAAGTAATATAAATTTGATAAGAAACTACAATTATTATAATCACGAAATTTTAAATACCACAATAACCTAATAACCTAATGAACAATTTTTTTCTATCCAACATTTTGAAGTAAATAACGTAAACTTTATCACTTGCTTTTACAGTTAGCTTATTTGATATCTTAAAGAAAATTAGAGTTATATTTAGAATCAGGTACATGATTTAAGGATGCTTGTATTACTAATATGGATAGCTGCTGCGGCCAAATAAAATTGCATAACTCTAAATGTTCTCTGAACTCAATTAGTGGTTGTCATGACAATATATTATAATAAAATACTACTGAATATAGCCCGCATAGTTAAATAGAATATTTTGATAAGACACGTATAGCACAAAAGTGAATAACGATCATATCTAATGTAACACATTGCTACTTATACTAGAGCTACAGAGTGGCTATAACTATAACTGTAGCAGCTGATTAGGCGTCATCTGATATAGCTAACTACTTTATGATGAATTAGTTGCCTCTTGTAAATGTAAGCACAAAAGCGAAGCCGTCATATTTTGTCTGTCAGCTTCAGAAAAATTTTAGTAGTTGTTATCACCCAAGCAATAGTCAACAATAGTCAAGAAACAACCGTAAACTATTATGCTACGCTTAATACATTGCAAAATTGACAGTTACCAATGACTGTAATCATTCTTTTTAAATGTTATATTTTGACGTACTAAAACCTCTAACTTCTTTAAAGTGAACGACTTTTGATATACTACATTTTTTTTTAATTAAAAATATCAATTAATTCAACACGACATAAAAGTTATTTATTAATTATTGGTTAAATAATTATTTATTTTGCTGACGTAACTTATTACTTCTATTTTTTTATCGGGGGTTAATGGGGCGTATATATACACTTAAAAATTAATACAACATAAAAGGTAAATAATATATTTTATTTATTTTAGTACATTTATTATTTAATTTTGAAATTATACAGATGTTAGAAGCGAATCGTTGTTGATACGAGAGATCTGCAAGCAATTTCGATTTAGTTGTTTATAAATATGTTTTGACAGACTCAACAATGTTATATGTATCATATCAGTTTGCAAATATCTTAATCAGGCTTTCAGAAGAAAAACACCATTTTGACAACTGTAATTAAAATACAAGCATCACTTCTTTCCAGAGAAGATAAATCGGGACATAAATGTAATCAGAAGGGCTTAACAATCTGACTGGCAATTACCTAGGGTTTGTACTGCAGTAGCAAGCCAATTCCTTGTGGAAACCGAGAGCTGACAACTTGTGGGGAGTGAAAATAGGAAAGTGTTCCGCCTATCTGGAGCAATCAATCAATCTTTCCTTGTCACTCTCCAGTGAGCTCGCCCGTAAAATGTTATGACTAAGCAAACTCTGACTGCAGAGGATGACGTGGTTTACACTGGTGGTGGTGGTGGGTGGGTGGACTGATGGTTGTCTGGTGCAACTTTCTATCAAAAGGAGTTGCTGAAAGAAATGATGCCATACTATAATACTATCCATTGCACTGCCGATATCGTAATATTATCAGGTCTCAGTGTGCTAATTGATCGATGAAAATGAGGAAACCCACGCATTGGAAATAAATTTAGGAGTTGAGTCATCGCTGAGATAGAGCACACAAGCTGAACTACAAGTATATCCTAACGTGAGTGAGCACTGTTTATTAAGATCGTACTTTGGGTCGTTGCTTCCTATATAACGACCGGCAGGTTACTCTACCATCAAATATTTAATGAAAACCTTTATCGTAAAAAAAGGCAACAGAATCAACATAATACAAATAGAGCAACAAATAATAAACGTATATAAAATAGAAAATGCCAGACTTTAAATCCGCAACCAAAAACAATATTTTAAAGATTTTCATTGACTTTAATTTTAGGAGTAAATAAATATATAATTACAACTGTCTAATAAGCAAACTTTCAGAATACATGGTATAATCAAACAGATACACAATCGACAATTTCAGAGGTACTGCCAATAAAAGTATATTCAGACCATTATACTAAGACAAACAAATAATTGACATCACTGGCATCACCTCTATCATTGAGTTGTTTCTAGTTTCTTTCACAGTTCCGTGGGGGGCTTGTAATCCCACCAGCCAAAAGGGGCAACTTACATAGTTGAGCTTCAGGTCAGGATGATTGATCTCAAGTCCGTCGTCCAAGATGGTGATGACAACCCCCTGTCCGGTGTATCCGCGTTCCCACACCGAGCGAACGTTCATATCCATGCTGCCGTAGCGATCGTTCCGGTTCTGGAGAAGAGGTAGGTAAAGTTGAGATATAAATACTAACATTGGATCCAATGAGATGTCTAGAAGAATATAATTTCACATCGTGAATGTGTGCACAGTAGTAGCATGAACAACAGCTATGTCTTTTAAAATTTCTATAAACAATTAATTAAAAAATAATCAATCACTTTTTATCCCATGTCAAAAAAATAAAATAATAACATTTCGAAAAGTACAACCTCAGCAAATATCCAGGATATCGATGAGTTTCAAAAACCAAAATATAGTACTGTAGTAAGATTGAAGCGTATCTCATTGGGTGGCCATTTAAGTGCAAAGCATGTTGTAAAATAGATTATCCCTGACATAGTCAGAAAACAAATGTGTATACCATACCGGCATGTTGTGCATGTAATTTGAGTCAAGCCTCACCCCGAATAACAAAATTGTTTAGAAAATGCACACTGTTGCATATGAAAGGAGATAGACAAAAGAGTGGAATTCAATCTGTTTGCCTATGCGATAGGGTCACATATTATGCTCTAGCAGCATGTTAGGTTTTCAAAATAATTGTAATAGTTAAAAACATGTAAGTTCATATATTAGAATTCTTTTACTCAAAACAACAAAATCTCCAAAATGGAAATATCACAAGCCTTCAATAGACCATTAACGTGTAGTCAGCATTTATAATACAAAGCAAACCTGCATCCGACATAATAATTCACGTAATTTGTGTCAAACCTTGTTACAGTGTACTGTCTAATTGTTTATAAATAACAAACGGTAGGTTAGTGTACTAAAGGAGGAAACTAGAGGTTGAGAGAGACACATTGAATTAAATGCTGAGTGAGAAAAACACCTATACAATATGCAATGTATTAATTTACAATAAATTGGCAACTTGTTAATGTGTAACTGTCAGCTAGGTGCAGCAACAACGCTCATTCCTAATGTCGTTAAAACTTATTCAAATTGACAATTTATGTTAATATTCACGTAAAATCTTGTAGAAAATCGATTTTGCATAAATGTAAACGAAGTATTAAAAACTAATCTGAATAAACAATAATGTTATGACTGGAAGATAACACATGGGAAGAAATAGAAGGAGAGAAAACTTTGTTATACACATTCGAGCTATATATGTATAATGAGACATACCTACGTAAGAATAACCAGTTTCTGAAGACATCAGGATAGAAATATTGAAAGAAAAAGGAGACGAGGGGAGATAAGAGTAAAGTCAAAGTAAACAATAAACCAGGGACAGTGTGTGCTACTGTCTGTACACTATACAGTCAAGAAGAAGAGATATTTATTTAATATTGTCTACATTGTTAACTAACTGTATGCAGTGCAACTCCGGTTTTCTCAGAGCCTTTGATGGCTAAATAGACTGACAGATAAAATCAATCGGGATTCACTAATGCTTAAATAGGCTATCTTTCCATATTCAACATTTACAAAGCTTATAGATTTACTTGAAATGAGCTTTGAACTAGTTTAGTCCCTGATGGAATATTAAATTTTAAGATACTTCATTTAATAATACCTGTCATTATCAAATCTTAATTCACTCATTATATTAAGTCGAAGGTTTACAATAAATTATAAGTGTAAACATAATATACAGTTACTATGGATAAAAAATATGTAGGCATTAATAAATAAGAAACTGTTCGAAATTTATATATTTAATTAAAATCGTGAATTCCCATGCGCCGCCTTCTACTTTTGAGTTTAAAAGCATAGTCTAAACGCCGTACCTGTGATTTTGTATTTCTTGAAAAATTCACTGAAATTAACTCACATGATTGTCTTGCAACGTTGACTATACGCTATTCAGATCAATCAAGGTCTAACAACAATATATTGTTAACATAACAATGTTGTGTTGCATTCATTTGAAATGTTAACATTTTTATCAATTTTGTACATAATACTAAATATGAAAATGATACAGATATGCGTATTCTTACATTATTCATCACGCTAAGATATACCACAATTGCACAAAAAAGAATTTTAGGTTTGAAGGTTTTTTCTACTGCATGTATACAGTACGCTATAACTAACAAGCCACAAATACCACATCTCCATTCATTTTAACAAGGCCCTATATATGTGAATAACTATTGTAAATAGTGAATGATAATAAGAAAGATAAATACTATTTTGATCTTTAATATGTATCAATAAAAATAATGTATAAAACTCTAACAATCGAGTAAGAAAAGGCGCTAAAAGTACACTTTATTAGTTACAAAATATACGAATGCTGTTTATAAATAACTGATGAATAGAAAAGAATGTTATTCAGAAAGTACGTCACATTAGAACTTTAAGTGTGTTCGTGTGTTTATACTGGTAGATAGATGGTTTGAAAAGTAACAAAAAGTTTATACAAACGTATAAAGTTGTTATTCATTTAGGCAGCAATAAGCATAATGTTATGATAACTGACAAATATATCAAATAAACACCAATCAAGATTACTGGATAAGAATTAAATAGATGACTTAGATAAGTCTAAATTAAGAATTTTATTTGTTTACATATTTTGTGAAAGAGGAAATAAATTTCATGATCTCAGTGTCAATTATATAATAAAATATTTAATATGGACAAATTTAATGAAGTTCCAATTCCGATAGGAACTCAACGACAATAAAAATTCAGACTATGGATCAAAAAATTAAATACTGCAAAAGGTAGTAAATAGAACCAACTATTATTTATTATAACAGAATAATGCACACTCCTAAAACTACAAAATAGTTTTTTCGCTTTAATTATGATCATGCCTGGTCTGATTTTCATTACTTTGTCGCTTAAATCATAAATAAACTAAATGGAAACATAGAAAAAAAATATGGAAAGAGATATGCAGAAAAAGCAAACATATTATTTCGGGCCTGTAGAGATTTGGCAACTGTCCAGATTAGAATTATTTAAAATATGTAGGGAGTAGGTCATTAACCAAGATGTAAAAGTTAGAACACAATCCTAGACATTCTTTCCCACTACGCCAATAAGAACAATTTCAAAAAATTAAATTACAATATTATTCTCCTGATACGATTGAATTTTTTTTATGAAACTAACTAACCGGTAAAAAACAAAATAACACGATTAAATAAAATAGTAATCTTGACTTATCATATTATATCAAAAAATACAAATAAGTCAGTAATTGAAATACTTTATAATTATTATATTTATTTAAATATGCGGACATTATAAATATACACGCCATATTTCCAGTGCTATAGTATAAAAAACTTTATATCTGGAGTATTAAAAAAATTTGAATATTTTTTTTCCTAATGTCATGAATCTAAATTAGATTATACAGTAGATCTACCTACCGTTTAGTGATATATTTATTGAATTGACAATATAGGCGTGCAGTATCTGGGTTGTATTTAAGTCAGACAATATTATAGCCAGTTCCAACTAATTATGTCTAGTGAAATGACAGTGTAACATATAGAAGTAAAATCATACTCTTAAATTCAATGAGACAATATCGTACCAAAGTAAATATTATGATGCCATGACTGAACTAAGTCAAGGGCAACTTACGGATATATAGCTAATGCAAAGCACAAAACAATAATATTATTGAAAAGAAACTACGAAAGTAATTGGATTTTTTTAAATACAACGTTGAAGCACTCCTTGGTTCAAATGATATTCTGTGCACGACGTTGTTTTCCTGCTCTATTTTGGGTGTAGTTTGACCATACCATGTCATGCTCATTTATAGTGTCCGTCGTGTGTGCTATTTCAGTCGGATACCATTTTTGCCAGATATCACAATAGAAAGTAATGCTAAATAATGGACAAAAGTGTGCCTGCACAATAAGGGTGACGACAGGTTGTCTTTTTAGTCAAACGAAAACCAAGTGAAGGCCTCAGCTATTCGATTAGTTATTATGGAAATTAATTTCATAACTCACTGATCCGTATATAGGCCTAAATATACAGTGTATGTATGATATTGAGGCAGTAAATATGTGTGTATCAATATACGCGTACTGGACATCAAGTATATCTATATACAGAGGTGCACCAGACTTCCACAAGTGTCCATGTTAACTCAAGCAATTCACACGCGGGTGACCTTAGAGTTAACCGCGTTAACAAATCGATGACAGTAAAACTTGACTCAAGGGTTAACGGACAGACAACGAGAGGAGAGTAGTGTCCTCGGGAGGGCGGAGCAACTCACCAGATACCACATGTCGGGCCACTTGGGGTCATAAACGGTTAGGTCACGTTTGACTCGAACTCGGGCTATCTGCTGTTGAAGCCATTTTACCTGGATAAGAAGAGAAATAAAAGTTAAATAAAGTTGTGCCGGCCGACTATGACGACCCACAATAAACACTTGAATATCTGTAAATGGTGGAAACAAATATCAATATCAAAATAGTTAATAATAATAACCAATAATGAATAATAATAAACATTCTGATATTGTAATCTAAAAGGTTTTCTGTTTATTGAAAACAAAAAATATAAATAATAACACAAATAAGTATAACAGATAAAAACCGAAAAGGTATTAAAACATTTTTTATGTTTTATATGAATTAAATACACATTATGAAGATTACATTTTAGATTACAATCGACAAAAGTATGTATTTACTTTAACGATACACATTATGTTTGAAATAGGTAATCGTAATTATTTTGTGTAGCAATTGGATTAAAAATTAACTAAAAAATGTCCAGTCATTTACATATCTATTAATCCACCATAAAAATTGTTACAAATACAAAACTGTATTTATAATCACAAGTTGATGTTACAAACATTCATAGCTTTAATATTGTTTTAAATAGTACAATTTTATACTTGTCATTGGCAATGAAATAGTAACATGAGATATCTGATATGATTTTAAAACCCCAAGTTATAGTATAACAATTAATTTAACTATTTAAGCATGAAGCTAACGACACAGCAATTACAACTGATGTAAATATATAGAACATCTATAACATCTTCTTAGGGTAAAAAATATGCGGGGCATGAAATAAATCGGTCTGACTGCGTCAGAAGTCGATGTCAATTAACTTTTTCGGTAGTAACAAAATTGAGAAAATGACCCTAATTTATATTTTTTAAAACAAGTAAGACATGGTCATAGTTGAGAGATGCCGCTATCACCTTTAAATATAATTATTTTTCAAAGGATTTTATAGGCTTCATTAGTACAATATTGACAGCGATTTTTCAGTATTTTGCCCCACAACAAAATATACCTCATGCTATGCAAAAAATAGTAGCTGCGCATAATAACTTACACTGTATTTCAAACATAACTTTAAGTCTCTAGAGATGTCATGTCAAACTAGATTACTATCCTATGCAATGAAGAAATTGTAACAGAAGGTATGTTGTATAGTTATACTCATTTGTTATAGGAAGGATTCTAAATTATCCCACAATAGTAGGTACCACCATCGTAAGTAGAGTCTATATCCATTAAAACATCTTCATGACAACACAATATATATTGTTACAAATGTTCTAGCAACAATGTCCAGTTGAAAATGAGTTAAAAGCATTACTTTGTAAACAGTACATTATACCTATTGGACTGCACACGCCGCTATCTATGAATCATTGATACTTTTCATATTTATATTATTAAAAAAAACATTGTTTAGATATAAGTAATATGTATTAAGTTACAATGTAAATGCAGATCTTCTAGTGTAGACTACAACTATATATCTCAAACGTAAACATATTAACTGCGAATCATCGATATGTTTTGTATTACTTATATATTAATAAAATATAAAGAAACAAAACTATACAAACTGACATATGTAATATGATTAATATATGTAATACTAACTATAAGGTTTCTTTCGTGACAATCAATTGAATATTTTGCGAAACTATTCATCAAATAAGTACGTTTTCAGTTTTATGGCTACCAGCGAACATACCAAATTATGTTAGAACAATAACCATAAAAAACATATTAACTCAATGAACGAGGGAAGTATTCCCGAAGACTGACGGGACAAATATCCTATTTCTATGAAAGCATGTGGGAGGTCTTAGGGCAATAAACATTAGAAAGGGGTGAGGTATGATTTTATGTATCAAAATTGTAGGGGAGGGTAATTTACCGATACACACTGATAGGTAATTATACCACCTCCCACAGGCGTACACAACGATACATAGTGACTGAAACTGGCAGCGGAATACGCATCATAGATACAAATATTATACCTAAATACGTAGAATAACCTTAATAGTACAGTGTAACTGTTTTAATCTAAATTTATAGTTTAAGGATGCATAGTTAAGTGATTATCGCCTAGGTAACATCTGAATATTAAATTCCATTAGAAAAAGTATTGAAATATAGTTAATAATAATGATTTTGTGGAGTACAGTAGTTAATGTAACATCATTTGCGACGTAATTGCCGTCAACGACTTTTTTCGATAAATATATTTAATAATAAAAATAGACAAAACATTAATTATCATCAATAATAAATTGATAACAGTAAAGTAATATAGTTGTGGATTCTCCGTAGCATTCTAATAAGTTAATTATACTGTCAGAGATTTATAATTCAAAGCTGAACTTCATATTTTATAGGCAGGTAATGTGATAAAAACAGGTAGTTCTAGTTAATATTTTTTAAATTTAAGTAGCATTTCTGTTTCGATTTATCAGTTGAAAAGAAATTACTAATAAGAATTCTTAAATGGCCCAATTATACATAATATATGTACTAATGTAAGGCCCAACAATGCGTAATATATTATTCAAAAACATTATCATCACACTGGTCACACGACTAATATCACTAAAGGCATGTTTAGTTATGTGTTGATGGTTATTCGATGATCATCATGTAATAGTTCATCACTTGTCCATAACATTGGTTAAGAAAAATAATCAACTTATTAAATGTATTTTTCTATTGATTCCGCCATTCATTTACTGTGAGCACACTCAATGAAATTTATAATTTCTTAGCAAAAATTATAAATTGATTCAGTTTACTACTGTTAAATGTATTGCCCAAAAAGGGTTTTTAACTAAAACCTAGGTCGCAAATATATCAACTTTTAGAAAATATTTTCAAATAAACCAAGAAAGCATTGCAATTAATGATCATGTTTTTAAATATTTTGTAAGATATCACAATATTTTTTGTAATTAATAAAATCCATTTTAGCCTATAATAAATTTAACAAAACACAAAAAATAATATTAAATTATAACATATCGCATACTATTAATATTCACCTAAAATGTCGATTTTAACACTTCAATGAAAGACTAATACATAGGACTACTAACGCTTAAAATTGTAAATTTCGCTAGTGTCTTACAATGTCCACATAATAGTGTACTAATTCACAACTGGAAAATGTTACTAGCTGCTACTTATTGAGGACTTTATCCAATGCTACTACACATCTTCATTAGAACTACTATTAAAAACATACAAATTAGGATTTTATTTCTAATGAATACAATATGTAAAATGATTATCAATATATTTAGAATATGTTATATGTATATGTGAATACGTGGCTTTCAAAGGAATATATTTTATTCAATAATACGCAGTAAAGTCATATCTAAATTCAGAAATAATTTACATAACACTATGTTAGTGTAATGTTAAAAATATAGAAACTAATATCAGAGATGCAATACTAATACATAGTGACAAGTATTGCTAATGCTTTTATAAATTTTATAAACATAATTGAAAATAGTGAGAATGTACGTTAATATTGAAATTAATATTTTGAGATATGAAGAAATAACCTATCCTAAGAATCCATTAAAAACTAAAATGATTGATCATAACGCTTACCGATTCTTCGAATACATAAAAAAATTACTGCTATACTTACTTTCGGTTCATAATTTAATCCCTGATGAGCATAAAAACTATGTTGTGCGGATCGCTTGGCAATACGCGGATGTCTGAAGTTAAAAATACCAGGCATGATCTGGAATATAAGAGCAAAACAAATTTTCACTTAATATTCATTTATCTTCAGGCATTCAAATTATTCAGTTATACATTGATATATAAAAATTAAGCTTTTAATTCAAATTTATAGAAAAATTTGAATCGATGGTCGGTTCTGAAAATAATATTAATACAAACAAGTTAAATATCATTGCGTCAATTAAAAGTATTAAAAATGCACTGTCTTATGGAACTGTTAAGAAAATTAACACCAACTGAAATTATCTAGTATTATTTTTTTAATATTTAAGAAAAAACAAAATAGACAAGTTAGTGCTAAATGTAAATTAATTGTACGCTATTAATATAATAAAATATCGGGTCAACACTTTTAAAATGATCAATATTTTCTCAAATTTTTATAGGAGAACTCAAATAACAAAAACAAAACAAAGAATCTAATTATATCAAAGTATAACTACTTACATTATAGATAAGTATATGTCTACACGTCGGTCTGTCATAAACATAATTAAAGCAGGTGGTAAGTTTGTCTTCATAAGACATTGTATGCCCAAATAATTAAATAGCATTATTAAATCGTTGGTTATTGGCTGGGCATTGCATATTTACAAATATTCTTAGATATAGACTATAGGCTTACATTGTTATTTAATTCTTTATATAATTATACATACATATATAATTAATTATATCATAATAATATAACAGCAAATCTGACTAAAAGATAAATAATTTGAAACGCAGCAAAATATTACTATATAAATATTGGTATATTATGTTTTAATGTATTTATAATTAATTAATAATAATAAATAATAATAGTGGCTTTATTTATGACACAAACATATCGGTGACATATGACAAATTATAAAGATACAAAGAGAGGAGATAGGTAATATAAGCGAGAAGGGAAACGTTTTTAGAAAAAACGCACGATCGAGTTTTTTAGGCGAGTAGTCCTGCAGAAAGGGACCTGCGATGCCTGT
>JAUZND010059785.1:0-18345 GCA_034780555.1 Coelogynopora nodosa
CGCCATTTGATTGCTGATTAAATGCTCTCTATATCTTGGGACCACGTTGGTCCACCCCACTGCTAGAGTGTTTTATATCTTGGGACCACGTTGGTCCCACCCCGATGTGAAGTGGTTAAAGTTTGGTGCATAATGTATTTTATTTAAATTGTAATGAAACTAAATTATAACTATCTGCAGTTTTATTAATTTTTGTTTGATTTCTTTTAATTTATCAAAAAGATATATTTTTTGACATGAAACTGCAGTTTATCATTTAAATAACCCTAACAGTATATAATTCATAAAACCCAACATTATTAAGTAAAATATGCTATAAAAAGCAATATAAACCATAATCCTAGTTAATTAAGCTTTTTACTTACTTGGTATAAATAACCTGTATATGACAGTCAATAATGAAGTAAAACAAGCATAGCAGCAACTTCTTTGAACATGTGCTACTTTTATTGAATACAACCAGGCCAATTCAGTTTTTAAAATTCGTCCTTTAGTGCCATAGTTATGCTGTTGTAGATTAGATTTACTTTTGTACTATTGATTACTTTTTTAGTTACTTAGTAATTTTCTTGACTTTCTCAAAAAAACAATCAAAATAAAATATGCAACCTTTCACTCAATACAGCACTTTCGTTTTGTATACTATTTTACTTATAAACTTAAATTGATAGTAAAGCAGTATGAAAAGTAAAATGATATAACAAATATTATGCTTGCTTCGGTGAAAACTAGTTTTGAATTTTAGTACTTTCTTTTTGTGTTAGGTATTAACAAAAAAATGGAAAATTTGATATCACTGTAGATATTTAGCATTGCATTTTAGTTCTACACCTATTGCTCAGATGAGATAATGAAAAATCGAATTTTATATTGAAATAGATATATTATAATTGCTTAATTGTAAGGTATTAAATAATGAATAACTAAATATGTAACCATAACAATAGTATAGAATACAGTACCATGGTGCCCGCGGTCAGTAAAAGTCAGTAAATTTATTTTGGTCTTGAAAATTAAAAAATAGTCATTAAAAATATTTTTTCTGTGGGAAACTCAGGGTGAAAGCACCCATAACATGTATTTATAACCGTGTAGGTTACTCTACATACACTTATCTCAACTACTTTAATATATATTTTTTTCCTGGTCTGGAATTTGCGACTTTTTGTTCCCCTGAGATTTTTTTAAATGTTAATGTACATATCATATGTTTGTTTATTTATGTTATATTAAATTATTTAAAGTGAGGGTACAGTTATAATCCTTTTAATCCTTATAATTTCAATAAGCCTCTTACTTTGCCCCATTTGCACTTCATTGTTTCTATTGCTCACAACTTCACCAATTTTCTTGCGAACTTTCAAACTGAACACCCAGTCCTTCCATTTCTTTGTGAAGAACTTGCATACCTGATGAAAGCTATTCTGAAGAGGTTTGTGCGTTCTTCAGAAATCTATAATATGACACCTGCTGAACTTCTGAAATTCGATATAGATTATGCTGACATGTTTCTTCCCACTGAAACAATTGACATTGATGTTGCTGCTCAATCTTGCTTATTGAAGTTAAATGATGTCATTTCTCCACAAAAACGTTAATTAAATGTATTTGGCATTTACATCTCATATCCTGGTTTTATGTATCATTTATTCAATCTAGTTACTACATACTAATCAGATGTAATACATATAACAACATGTATATTATCTTTGTTGCTATATTTGTTTTGAAATGATAGACACCACTACATATCTTTTATGTTCCATAATTCCATTTACAAAAACTTAAAACATATCTGTCATTTCTACCTTTTTACCTATCTTTGTATTTATTTAATATATTAGAGTAGATTAATTAGTGATAATTTTCTATTAAAGTCGTTATCTTAGTCTGAGTACAATTTTGGTCAGTAACTTTTTATATAAATTCTTTAACATATTTAGCTGAAAAGTGCGGGCACCATGAGTACTTAAAATCATTGCGAGCAATTTTTAAGTGATTATTTCCTCTATTTTTATTTTATGTCTTAAATTTATGGAATTTATAATTTGGTTAAGATAACGATATGTCTCAGATTAAGATATGATTAAGAGACAAATAAATGTGAACTATTAGCACTGTTCAAATGCATTTTTGATGAATTTGACTACTCAACTGGCATTTACTTGTAACCTGGTCAACTCATACCTAGCTTTACTTATATTTAAATCATTGTTCATAATGATAAGGGAAAATGAAATTTAATTAAACATATATATATTTATATATAATTATTACTAACTTCAATTTATTATTAATATAATTCAATTTGAAAATTATGTTTTGAATAATTTTTGTAAATATAGAAGAAAATTTTTTTTCTTTTTTTTTTTTTAGTTTTCAGGTCTATGAAAGGGTAGGGAAGATTAATTTTAATTAACCAAAGTTTATCTTGTTTTTTTTACACATTATTGCTGTAACATAACAGAGGGAAAATTTTGTGACTGGCTGCTATGAACTATTTGTAGATTGTTTTGCAATTGTTGTCCATGAGCTGATCCCACAAATTCCACCCTGGGTAACATGAGTTGTATGATGCTGAGTGTGTCTCATGCACTGATTCTGTGTACTCAACTGTGATGGGAACTAGACTTGCTTTGTCTTGAAGCAGACAACACAGAAGATACAACAGAAGTTGAACCCTGTTAAATTAATTACTTTAATTGGTTAAATAATTTTTAATTACAATATTTTGACACTTTCAAATTTTAGATTTGCTAAACAAAATAGTTTTAGATTACATTTAGTTTAGTTGTTCTTGTGTCAATGCACTTGTTACGTGGTTTGTTGATTTATGGATATGCAATGTAAATATTATTTATATTTATCTGTTCTTATTTTTCTTTAGTAAAATCTTCGCAATGGTGAACATTCCCAAGACACGAAGGACCTTTTGCAAGGGTAAAAAGTGTAAGAAACACACGCAACACAAGGTGACTCAGTACAAAGCAGGAAAGGCGAGTTTATACGCTCAGGGCAAGCGGCGTTATGATCGGAAACAGTCAGGTTAGTGAACACCTGATTATTTTAATATTTTATTTATATTAGAGTATGCAATTGTACAGAATTCTGCTTTAAATCTGTCATTCTATCGATTGTATATTAACTATGTTATTTATATCAAATGATTTTGCGCAGCGTTACAATGTTATTGTTACATTACCGATGTTGTAAATGGTATCATTAATTTAATCCATTTTGTCAGCTAATTTTACTATTATATTGTTAAACATTGAAACAAAAATGTCACTGGAAAATATAAATTATGAATCAGATGTGATGCATGGATGACAAAATAAATTGTGTTTTTTACTTATTATTTGTAGAAATCTAGGCCTGTATTGTCGATTATTTATTGTCGATTGTGTAACTATGTATTAGTTAGCTTTCATTATTACATAATGGTGACGCCAAATAATAGGTAAAATACTAAATAGTGTCAGTAATTCATATTGATCTTCAGTTTATTTATTTTTGAGTATCGTAATTTGCAAAAAAATTATAAAAAAAACTTTAATATATTTCTTAGCAAATTGTATTAGTATTGTTTACATTATTATATGAATAAGTCTCGTTTGCTAACATATTAAATCATTTACATGCATTCAAGTAAAACTCAAAAATGGCCGCTCGCCATGTCCCTGTTAGTGTAACTTCCTCGTATTTTTGTGTTAATCGTTCTTATCCCTACAATACAACAATTAACGTAGCAAATTTCATATCCTATTATCCGCCACTATATTCATCGATTACTAATTAACTGAGAGCAAGTAATGTTTTGGAATTTTATAACTAAGTTAGACAGTTTACAACGTTTTATAACTAGTTAGCAGTGGTCTATTTATTTCAAATGAAACATACCTAATAACTATTTGTGTGTTAATTATTTCCAATAATGCTCAGGTCAGCTTATTAGATAATATACTATGTTTTATATATTTTTATTCATTATGTATTGTAATAACTCTAAGCAACTTTCAAGTATTTTTCCATTTGTATTATTTGCCGCTTTCAAAGATTTTTAATTAGTAGAATTATTAGAAAATTAGAAAAATTCTATCTGAAGTGGATTTTTTAATTGAAAACAGAATATAATAGTTGTGAACAAGAACCTCTCTCAGTGTCTCATTCATAAATTTTTCGTTCAACTTAATCATACAAAATTGGCTCGCTATACTCGTATGTGTTGGTGACATATATTGGCGTCAAGTTTAAACCAACCCACCAAATTTTACATTATTGGTACATGTCCCTTATACAACATATAATAACAAAAAATAAATAAATTATATTTATATACTAATAAGGTGATCGATATATATACCGTGCTTAGACTACCAGATCGATTGAGTAATGTGCACAATAGAACAGAATGGCGCTGAACTTTTTCTGAACAATTTAGGTGTGTAGAAAATAATAATTTTTAAACATTAAATATTACCTTGTATTTTTTACATGTATTTAGTATAACTTTTTTATGAATTTGGTATTCATACAAGTCTGGCAATTGACCCTAAAAACCAGAGAGGTGTCAAATTAACCCACATAATATGTTTGATCGTTTGACTTAGTTATTTATAATAATTTAATATAAATTTTAAAAATAATGCAACTTTCAGTCCTTCCTATAATCTAACATGATTATATAATACATCACTTAAAAAGTTCTAAGTAGCTTTTCATTATTTATTTTTGTAATGTTAAAAACTTTGATACGGTTTATAACTATTATTACTGTAATTAAGGTTAAAATATATACATTTAATGCTATATAATTAGTACATATTTGTATTATAAATATTTTTCAAAATGAACAGCTAATCCAGTGTCTGTTTAAAAAACAAATGTAATATCATCTGGCAACCCTAAGGACACAATGAAATTTCGACAGCTGTCAAAAAATCTTTTTGTAATGTAAATTGCAAACATATGCCAAACCTATTAGGGGGTTAAATAAGTTGTATAGTTTATCGCCTCATTGTCTAGGATACGGTGGTCAGACGAAGCCTATCTTCCGAAAGAAGGCAAAGACCACAAAGAAGATTGTCCTTCGAATGGAGTGTGTCGACTGCAAATACCGAGCACAGATCGCCATCAAGCGGTGCAAGCACTTCGAACTTGGAGGAGATAAGAAGAAGAAGGGTCAAATGATCCAGTTCTAGATGGAGACCTGTTGTTTGTATATTGTATATTTATTGTCTTTGTTTGTTTGACGCAAATAAACCCTCTTTTATGTGGAAAGAAAGATAATTCTATATTCTGATTATTGTTTGTGGGATATTTTGTGGTTACGGGTGGTCGTTCTCCGTGGTTTTGCTAAAGTAATATATTTGTTTCGATATTGAATTTTATAGGACCTAAATTTTCTAACTTTAGCGTGGCGATTACAATTATTTTCAGTGTGCAATTTTATTTAATTAATTAAGCTGTAATTTACGTTTGTATGATATCAGTGAACATTTTTGAGAGGCTACGGGTTAAATAACAATTTTTGTAAAAGTATAATCTGTATTTTTACTAATTGTAAATTCACGGGACGTGACTTCATACCCAGTAATTATTGAAAATGTCGGTTAATTAATGGTTTAGATTTTACATGCGTCAATGACCCGGGTCAAATATATTGCCAAGTGCCACTGTCCTTGGCACTATAAATGTACAAATAATGTTTAGATTCTTGTTTTATTTGACGCAATTTATAATAAAATAGTTTTTTTTAGTTTTGTTGTAATAATAAAAAGTAAAACAAAATGTTCTTTTTTTGTTCTTTTGAATCAAAGCGCATACATATTTCTGTTATATATTATTGAATAATTTTTTTTAACTTATTTAGTTTTCAAATGAAAAAAATTCAGCGTTAGCTCACATTTTTAAATTACAATATCTTGTAGTGTTATTTGTTACGCTTCAATTTTATTAAAATAACTATATTTCTTTCATTTGTTCATATACAATGATAGCTTTTGTGATTATTATTAAAATTTAAAGCATTCCATTATCTCTTCTTAAACCCTAACGGAAAACTATTTTCAAGGAACCCTATAGGAACAACTGTCAACAATTAATCCTTCCTATGTGGACATATTTTGTAGGGTTTGCTTCGTGGAGGAGGGGTATTTTACCACCTTGGAAAATAAAACTTCCTGCTTGAAATTTGGTATTAATACAGATACCTTCTAAAGAGTTGTAGAGCTATTTTTTTCAAAAAAATATTCGATTAGTATAATTTTTATGGGCTAATTATGTCATAAACTCCAGTTAGGAAGACTTTTTTAATAAGAAAATTTTGTTATTAAAAAAGTATTACATATAAACAATAATTGTCTAAAATGAATATATATAATAAAAATATTTATAGTTATAACAAGTGCTAATCACATCAGATATTCAAAATGATAACCGTCTTGATCCAAGCGCAGACTGTGAATATCGAGAAAAAAAATGATATTTGCTGAATTTCAGCTTCAATTTTGCGTTATAGCTAGGCATTCAGATATTAGCATAAATAATACTACGTGCGTCATACCTTTACTCCATAGCCAAAAGTCACAATATGCGGTTAGATCCCGGAGATTGCGCAGGCCATTAAATGCCCCCGTGGCGTCCAATCTACTTGAGTGTCAACATGATTGTCAAAAACCTGGCATGCTTATCTGCAGGCACAATAATATGTCTGGGGAGCTCCATCCTGTTGAAGCAACAAGGTTGAATATGCTGCATTTGTCATGTTTGGAATAGCCCTCTGTGTATGATGCCTGTGTATCGTTCATCCGTCAATCTCTCGTGAGATATCAGATGAAAAGACTCCATTGTAGTTGATGGCAACCCATAAAGAGTTTTAGATGTACTTTTAACAAGAGTCTCGACAACATGTTTAGGTTTTCCTCTTGCCCAGTAGTGGATGTTGTGCTTGTTGACTGAGCCAGCTAATTCAAAGCGCCATTCATCAGAAAACATTTGCTTTCTTGAAAAAGCGGAATCTGCATCAAAATTACGAATCATTGACTTACAAAACTGGATACACAGTTGTCTTCGTCCCATCATACAATGTTTGGCAATTGTGGTTTGTATGGATGTCTTCTCTCTTTCTTAAGAATTCTACGTACTGATGATTTCGAAATATTGTATAACAATTCTAATTTTGTATAACCATTGAATAAAAGACTTCTTTGTGTCAGGTGATTCTAATGGTTATATCTAATGATTTAAATACACAATATATATAGTACAAACTCTACTGTTTTAGTCTAATATTACATATTTTTAAAAAGTCAAAAACTTGAGAATATATATTCTATATTGACCCATATATGCCATAACTTTTGATTAATGCAACAAATTGACTTGATTCTTTTTGCGTCTGATTTTAGATCACAATATCTATATTTGTTTGGTAAATTTTATTATTATACTAATTATATAAGTAAACTATAAGTATAGTATAAATGCTATATGAGTATTATTTTAAATTGCTGGTTATAATAATTATTCAAGTTAATGATATATAATTTACGATATACTTTTTTAAATGAAAGTTGTAAATTTTATCTCCTAATATCATCGGCAAGTGTGAAAACCCAGTGAGGGTATAAAAACGTTCACAATTTTTTTGTGGTACGTAAAAATATTCGAAATTATATATTTCCTATATTTATTTGTTAGATAAAAATATTTTAGTCATAAATTAAAAAAATCAGTTTCATACAATATAACGTTCAATCAAAAGCTTACTTTTTTGGAAATAAATTGGCGTAGGCCTATTCCTTTCCGGCAAGTACGAAAGGTTATTACGCTAGTGTAGTTAGTAGAAATGTGCACAATAATTATTCTGTTAGAAACGAATATTAAGATATATACAACAATAAATTAGAGTAAAATGTAGGTAGGTATATATTGTCGATTGATTTGTAAAATCAACTATTGACAAGTTTCACAACATGATGCTCTAACATGACGGCGATGACTTGGGCAGACCGACACATTACTCTAAACTGCAAGGTAATTTATAACTGACGTATTCAATCGATGTAATTCTTGTAATCGATGTACAGTAAGTAACAATGATAACAAATACTTAAGCCAGACTTTTAAAAGTTTATTTGTAGAACCACTATTTATGGGGAAAATGAATTATGTGCCTTGAGTATTTAACAAATCATTAAATATGTATACATAAATTTAAAATAGTGATATAACACATGTTTTCGTGTAGAAATACGCAGTCATTTATTTGATCTGAAATTTAAAACACAACAAAGCATTAGTGTTCTACGCTTATATACAGTTTAATTTAATTATTCATGATATTAAATTCATGACACTTAATTATTACGAACAATAATCATACATAATTTATTAATTATACTTAATAATTTAGTATTGTACTAATTGTACTATAGATTGCTACATGTAGTAATATTATATTACTTACATTAAGTACCATAGACTTATATAATATAAGTGTATGGTACTAATTAATAACTTCAATATTAAGTTTTTAATAAAAAATGGTTTTAAGTATATTATTACATTTTTTAAATCTCAATATAAAATAATTACAAAACATATTTTTTATGGAGGGATAAATATTCTTTAAGAGCAAAGCAAAACTGTCCTTGACAAATAAGTTCTCTCAATTATGTAGATTTTCAGTCAATTTATTTCTATTAAATAAAACTTTTTAATGTGATAAAATAAACATGTGCTTTACATATAATGTTTTAAGGTAAAAATATGTAATATATTTATTATCCCTGTCTAAGTATATTGAATTTAATTAGTTGTCCTGCATTTTAGCATAGTCATTAATTGAAAATATTCTTGTGTATATTTGTTTGTATTTGACAAAATGGGAGACATAGAACTCTATATTTATGATTTATCAAAAGGTTTAGCTAAGCAAATGTCAAGACAATTACTAGGTAAGTCAGTTCAAGGTCTTGAATATATGTATTCAAATACAATATGAATTCCAATGCCAATAGCAATACATATCTATATGAGTAATGCATGTATTGCTATTGTGTTATGACTTTGTTATTTGTTATATTTAGGCCATCACTTAAAATAATTTTTATAGACATTGAAATACAATTGCAGAGGTAAAAGCCAATCTTATAAGGTAGTTTGATACAGGTTTTTGTTCTAGATCTAGGCCTATGCCGGTGTGGTATGTTTTGGATGAAATTTCAGGCAAAAATATAATGTCATGAGCTAATTTTTTTAATATAAATAAATATAAAATTGCAAAAATTTTGGGCAGGACAATTTCATGCCCATAAAATAAAAACCTAGACCTAGTTTGATTAGTTTGTTTAAAAAAACAATTTATTGTTTGGTCAAACACTGAGAATTGTTCTGTTAAATTTCAAAAAGAGTTTTAATAATGCAGATTATAAGAAGTATTATAGTCATGTTTTAGTAAGACCAAATAAAAACCAATGTTACCAAAAAAGAATAGTTAAAATAATGTTTTAATGACAACATTGAATATGAATTAATTCTTAGAATTAAAATAAGTATTATATTTAATTAACAAATTCTTAATTCATTTAACTAAATTTTAAGATATTCTTTCAGTATATAAGTGTAAATAATTTGGCAATTACATTTGGTAGTAATATTTGTTAAAATATATAATATTAATAATAATATTGTTTTAATTGTTTTAAATTTAATGCAAAATATTAGTAAAAAATATTATTAATAATATTAATAATTTTTTTAATACAAATATTAGTTAAAAAATATATGACAATTATTTTAATAATTTTTTATTGCTAATATTTATTAAAAAATTGTAGAGTAATATTTACAATGTTTTTAATGCTAATATTAGCCAATAAATACATCTATAATATTTGCAATGTGAATGGTTTAATGTTAATATTAATTAAAAAATATGATAATAATATTAACAATTGTTGTAATGCTATTCATTGTATTACTTATTTTGTTATTTTGAATTATTAATAATATCTTTTAACTATTATTAGCATTAAAACAAATATTACTGCCAAATAATTTATGGTTGTAGACCAACAAAATACTAATGTTGATTCCTGTTTGTTTCAACCAATTTGGAATCTGGAATGATTAAAATAAATGTATTGTATTTTCTTAGCAACAATTATAATTAAATTTAAAAAATCTGGTTTAATTATATAATAAACATTTTAATTGCTATATAAATCTATGAGATCTAATTTATAACTTAAAAATAGTTATTATATTATTTTATTCCAAAAATTTACAATATTACTATAATATATATTTAATCATATTAATTAATAAATATTTTATTTCATATCATTCTATAACAAAAGAATGTCCAGGTTTAAACTTATTCTAAATTAAACTTATGATTCCAATCTGTTGTGCTTTGTTGGCAATACCCATAGTTTAAAAGAAAATAGATTGTTGGTGTCAAAACACTGTTTAAGGGTATTAAGGAAGTATATTTAATACGATGTTTCGCGTTAAGCTTTGTCAAGTATATGAAACAGTAAAAAATAGTACAGCTGTAAAAAGTAAACTGTTCTGTAAAGATTAAAGACAACTAAAGTTTAACAACCAAGTTTAGTTTAAAAACAACTAAATATAACATAGCCTAACTAAATACAGACTTTTCCAAACTGTTAAATTATATTATAATTAAAATGGGATAATATGTAAATTATTTATAAAAGCAAAGCTTCTTTATGCTTGATAAATGTAATATGATTTTATAGTATTTAATTTTTTTTATTATACCTTTTTGAATTTTCAGGGAAGCAAATTGATGGTATTTGGCATACAGGTATTGTTGTCTTTGGAAGGGAATATTTCTTTGGAGGTCAAGGCATTGATGATGTTCTACCAGTAAGCATGTTTGAATTATTTTATGCTTTTTTATTTTAATTAATTTCAATACTTGTTTCTCTCCTTTGTAGTGTGGCACTGTACTGGGACCACCAGATCAAAAAATCAAATTAGGAGTAACTAAAATATCTAAAGATGCTTTCAAAACATATCTGAAAGAGCTTGGTAAATCTAAATTCAGGTAGGAATTGATGTACTCAGTGGTATATTTTTTAATAATACTTTTTAAACTATTTTTCTCATGTAATTCTTGTGCAATCCTTAAATATTGTCTACTCTCAAGTATTAATCACACTAATTTTTATCTTCTTTTTTGTAATAATTTATTCACACTTAAGTTTCAGTCATACCACCAGCACTGACTTCTCTCCCTATACTCAAAAATTAAATATTAATAAAAATAAAACTAATTAAACTAATAAATAAAAACTAACATCTTCATTTTAGAAAGTATTTATCTGTATTAATATATAATATAGATAAAATAATGTATTATGTAGTTAACATTTGTTAATAATATTCTAAAATTACTCAGAATTCCAGTTCTTCTAGATGTAATTCATATTTGTAGTCTTTTCATGCTAGATACATCTAATTTCTCTCTCTCCTCTGTTGTTTGTTTATTTTGTCTGTATTTGTCTATATATATAAGAAAATTGGCTTGGCCACTGTTTTTTGTTTGTTTTGAGGGGTCACTAAGTTGTGTGTCATATTACTTGAATCAGTTATGTTAGAGGACACAGTAGTTTCTTTCTCTCATTTCTTCTTCCCTTACAGGCCAGAGAAGTATAACCTGATCGAGCACAACTGCAATACATTCAGTGCTGAGGTCTCAAAGTACATGACTGGCAACAATATCCCTGCTTACATCACCCAGATGCCCCAGGAGATCATCACCAGTCCCATGGGAGCCATGCTCAAGCCCTTCCTTGACCAGTTGTCGGGAGTGCACCCGGCGGCTGCCTCTGGAGGAGCTGGGAATTCTGGTGTGACACAAGGCTATATTATGATACTGTTTCAATTATCTCTATTTGTAACAGGCCGCTGGGGTAGTGTAATGATTTAACCCATAGGGTTGTTTCGTTTCCTTCTCTTTCCTCGAGGAACTGTTCTACATTTGGGCCGAGTCCCAGAAAGCAGGTTATAAATGATAATAATGTAACTAAAAATAGATGTTTATCGCTGGGTATAAATTTATCCTTCCAAGAAAGCAGAAATTTATGCCCGCTATTAGGTGGGTATAACAGCTTTGATTATAACTTTATTCCCAGAAGTTGATTGGGTTAAATGTAACAACTTTTAATATCAATGCAGGCAAGAAAATATCTAATAAAAACGTTTATAAATAAATATATAACAACTATCACATCAACAACCAAATCAGTATTTTTAAATAACTTTCCATCCATGGAATTGTTCTGTTAAGTTGTTCAGATTATCGGAAGGTTTTAAAAAATATATTTTCAACAATAATTAGAGTGTGAAGAATAATAATTCATTCAGAATTTGGATTCTTAGTTTTTTTTAATACAGAATTTTTTGGAAAATTAATAAATATAGAAATCGATAAATTTAATGTATACATTTTAACTGGATATCATAATATGTAAACTAAAATTATTTGTGAAAAATATTTATTGTTTTTATTTTATCAGTATATATTAAGTTTTTCTTTGTTGTAATATCCATAATTTCTTTGTTCTCATCTCTACATTTTAGGCGGAGCTGCCCATAAACCAAACACAAACAATCACAGCGTTTCTTCCATTGGCCTAGTTAACTTTCAGGTATGCAATATGATGGTATAGAATCACTGTCTATATTCTAACTGGGATGCGCTTGTTCTGCACTACAAATAAATAATGGCATGATAGGCTATATTACACAGTCATTTATTTAATTAATTTAATTTGGTTAATCTGTGCTATATTAAATATTTTGTCGACAATGAAATTGATTTTTATTGTTTCCCGAAGTTCAGCTTGGCGATTATTTTATAATAGTGAATTGAGTTAGTAAGATATCCACTGAATCATTTGCTACCATGCACGAGAGAAATATTACTGTAATTAAAATAAGGTTTTGAGCAAGATATTAACATGTTGTTTATAAATACGATAGCATTGCCTTTTATACCCTTAAAATTTGTTTATATATAGGTGCATCAAATGAAAAAGATTTTCAACATCAACTTGTATAATTAACATTTATTACAGCGCATATTATGATTTGTGCGTTGTTTTGTGCTATAAGTTACTTTTTAAAGCCTTCAATTGTTTCTCATTAGAAATCGATTACAATGTATTTAGATAATTGCACTTTGCGAGATGTAGTATACTAATTGCGTGATATATGAATGTTGATAATATATACATTACATTATTTATTTTAAATACTAATGTTTGAATTAATACTGTACAACCGAATTTTTTAACAAACTTGATGTTTATTATGATTAATTTATATAGGGTAGTTACAATAATCATTATATACTACTAATTCTATTCGTCAGTAGTATACTAAGTAGTAACACTGATCATATATGCAATGCATTCTAGGAGCCAATGTCCATGGATGTGGCCAGTATGATGCACAAGAAGGCCCACGAGTTGTCCCATGAAGTCGTCGCCAACTTGATGGACCTTCAGGAGTTCGCCCAGGGATCCGTGGACGGTGACTGGGGTCTGGGTCCCACCCACATATCACTTCTTGGTAAGGGTCGACGCAATCTCTCATTCTTGTCCTATGTTGACCGATGTTTACCGCTACTTGATTGACGTATTACGTTTGCTTGATGCAGTTCGGCGTAAGATAGTGTCCAGTGATAGTGGTGATCTTGTAAAACCAGATTTGATGGTGAACCAATTTTTCACAAGTAAAGTTTTCTGTGTATGAAGTTACTGATGATTGTGTGTTTACTTGCTGGACGTGTAACCTGTGTCACTATTTATTAAGTAAGAGTACCTCTGACTTCAGTTTACTGAAGGTAGATTTCTGTAGCTGTGCTAGACTGTTTGTTGTGCTCACATCGACTTCAAATGACAGAAATATGCAATGCGGCGTGTGTTGTTTTAGTTTTGGTCGCGAGTGGTATATATTTGGGATCAGTTTAATACTAGAAACCACCGTAGTCTAGCGGTTAACTCTCATAGTTTGTTTTTTAAGTTAAATTAATAAAATTGTGAAATGAGTTATGTTTTGAAGCACTTTATTTTAATTAATTTTCATATCACGTCGGTACAATAAAGTTTATTCGGAGAGTCATATCTCTATATATTATAGAATTATTGTTTTGTATGGTTGTCACTTGAATGCAGAGGAAAAATGCGAAGGAATAAATAACAAGTTTTTAAGGTCGGCATTAAAACAAGTAACAAAAATAAACAAACAATTTCAATTTAAAGAATTTAATAATTACTTAAAATTAGTTATAGTTATTTTATTTGTATATTTCAAAATCTATTTTTTTGCATTGACAACCTTGAAAAATAGGTTAAATTTCCTTCGGATTTGTCCTCCTGTTTTTCCTCCTGATTTAATTTACAACCGTTTTTGTATATTATATTCAATGATAGCTGATGAAATAATTAATATATTGTACATTTTAACACAATCGATTATATCTAATATATCGATTCCTTGTTTCTTAACAAATGTACACTGTATGTGTTTATATTATATGAAAAAGTTTTTTCCCTCAAAAATCACAAAAGAGAATAATTAAATAATTAATAAAAATTTACTTTAAGATTATTAATTTTTATCGTAAAAGTTCTGAAATTAAGTAAAATCCGATGGAACCACGACAAAAACTTAACAGTAGTGACAGTGCCGATACTGGTCATAATGATGAATAAATACAGATTTGTTTATCGATAAATTAGTTCAAATAACAGTAGATTCCATAGTCAAATTTAAAAAAAACATCGAATAACACGCGGCTAAATGTGAGTAGTAGGGTAAATATAACCCCTGCATCCCGTGAGTATCAATTTTGTGTTATCTGTTCTCTCTACATATTTGTATTGATATCATTATTATGGCGTACGAAATATAATGGACAAGTCCTTCGTCCCCCTCAGAACAAGTGGACCCCACGAGCAACATCGAGGTGGGCCTCTGTGTGCTCGAGTGTTTCCGGCTGATTGTGTGGCGCAATTCGGACAGCCTGGTCGCGCTCATGTCCGAGCGGAAGCAGCAGTTGGGCCGCATGTTGACCCGCCTGACCGGCCATTGCTCCCTCCTCCACATGCCGCTACGGGAGGCTGCCGGCAGACTGGTCAGTAGCAGCGTGTCGTGGCTCCTGTTCTGCTAGTTTGGGGGCGGCCACCCTGTGCCTGGGGGTTGTTGGCCTTGTTGGGAGCGTATTAGTATTCGGAGACGCGCTTGAATTATGGGGACTAAGATTAAGGCCATTTATAGTGGACTATTTTGTAGCACTTTTCCTATTTTCTAAATTTTTTAGAAAGACATCGTCGTCTGAAATAAAATAATGTAAATAATATTATTATTTGAAATTTTTAAAATGGAATTGCATAATATATAATCTAAAAACATTAATTTAGGATCAAAGCACGATCTTCACTTTTTATTTCTGGCCTTTAGAAGTGGTTCTCATTTATTAAAGCAATAAATATATTTCTATTAGTGAAAAGAAAATATGGTATGTTTTCTATTAACACATTGTATATAATATGGCTGGAATGAAAAGTAGTTCAGTTTTGTGTTGTGTCGAGGTAAAAACACGAGGGTTAAACACCTCATGAGATAATCGATTTATTCTGATCCCTCCTCCCTTACCCCCCCCCCCCCCCTCCCTGTCAGATCTGCAACTGTCAGTTCGAGAGTTCGGAGTGGAGTCAGGACCCGACAATGTGTCTGCCTAGGCTGGAGATCTTCCGCTTCTGTATGGAGGGCCTCGAGCATGTGGACAACCGGACTACCGCTCTCGCACTGGCCAGGAACATTGCCGTGGGCGACAAGGTGACATCATCTACCTGGCAGCTCTCTTATCTGTGCCACCCTTGTTGTTAACAACTGTCGTCTACATGTTTTGAAGGGGTGTAATGCAAATGGTTTGGCGCTACTATGGAATGGCACAACCCCCGCATTTAAACAAAATTTAAATGGTTAAATTGTCCTTTCCCCCACCAGGAAAATGATTAAATAGACACCAAATGAGAAGTCATATAGCCCTCTTTGTAACCGTTATCATTACAATCATTAAAATGAAACTACAATCTAAAGAATGCGCTTACAAATTATTTATTCGAGATGTTAATAATATAATAGGTAAACGAATTCAATTATACGCGGTTTTCTTAAATAGATAAAATACAGATTATAATATGATAGATAATTAATAGATGAGTTATTTAATTATAAGTAAAAATTATAATAATTATACTTAATGGCAATTATTTTTGTTATCTATAATTTTTTGTAAATGCTTTTTTTATCATCTATTTCACTGTTTTCATGGAGACAAGTCTACTATTTGAACAAACTTATAAACTAGGGTGCCATAGTAGAGCGATTCCATAGTAGCACCGAATCTTCTATGTTCAAAGCATCAAGGGTCTTATTGATTACTACTCAAATTATATTAAGGCGATTATTCTGAAGTGGTGGGAACATGACTAATTCTTAAAGCACTTTCGATTATAGTAATATATATTCATAGAATACAGTGTAATAATTGAGGACGTAATACAATACATGACTCGGAAGGAGCTAAAAATTGCCTTTTTGACATTTTAAAAAGTTTTCTTAGGTTTTAGGCCTAAATTTTTATTGATCACATACTTATACCCTTACAGAATTTTTGCTAAACATTTGAATTTGTGATGTCATTAAAAATATTTTCTTCCTATAATTATCACATGTTTCTCGCCAAACAGACAGCTAGTAAAGCATCTGTTTAGAAAACATATTTTAGATTCACCTTGAAAAACGAAATAGTTGGAGTACTAAATTCTTTTTGCTATTTTTTAAAATATGCTAAATGCTGGGCGGTCATTGTCTCCCAACCCCCTCCAGATAAATAGTCTTCTAAAAGACCTTCCGTTAAAAAATGGATAACTTTTGATAAAATTCCAAACCTATTTATTTCACTATACTTATTGTATGCTGAGTTGTGTTTTTTTCCAACGTTTATGTTAGTCAATTTACTGTTCTAGAGCTTGTCGAACGAGGAGGCGATGGAACTTGGGACCTATATTCTCCATCTCTTCAGTCAGGAAAACAGTGTCTTCGATGGGGAATCCAGTGAGTTGATAATGACATGTAAACAGCGTTCCGCAAACTCGGTTTTGAAGACCACCAGTGGCCTTTTGCAAAATTTTGGTGGCCTTTTGAACTAGAGTAAAAATACGTGAAAAGTGGTAAATAATAATTAATTAATTAACTATTACTTAAATTTGTTTTTTAAAAACGAATAAACATCACGACTGTGGCCTTTTAACCAATATGGACAATAAAATTGGCCTCTAAAGGTGAAAAGTTTGCGGAACCCTGCTATAAAGCACTGCAGACGTCGGTAGACAGTCTCTATAGAACGCTGAAAAAGGCATAAACAACTATTGATCATTGTTAGGTGAAAATATTGTTTTATTTAGGGTAGAATAAATTATTTCCATTTTAATAAAAAAAGAGTTTAATTTATGTGTGAAACGTGTGCAAAATGAAAATTCTGTAAATTGACCTGTTGGTGTTTGATCGTTGAAATTTTCAGTACCTGCTTAATTTTCATTGATCTCGCGCATACTTTATGTACAGGTAAAACTTTTTTGGAGCATAGCTAGCCTATTATTAGAGCATTAATGATTAAAAACTGAACTAAATTAAATCTTATCATATTTTGTCTATCCAGACCAATGCACATTACAATGCTAACTACGCATCTGACTAGAGAACAAGTTACATTTTTAGAATCGCCGTGAAAAACAACATTATTTCACAGCATGGGTTTGAAATTGAATGCTGGTTGGTGAATTTGACCACCGGCAGATGATTCACCTAGATCAGGGGTGTATTTAATTTTATTTTTTCTGGTACCAATTTACAGGGATACCAATAAAAATAACTGGTATCCCGGGAAATAATTTGGTATCGAGCGAGATACCGATAAATACAGCCTTGTAGATGGTTAAATAATATGTTTTATTTGGAACTGCAGGGCTGCTGGTCAATTATTATATATACAGGGTATCCTGGAAAAACTGGGATTTTAACGAATTCAAGGAAAGAATCTGGAATGTAGATATTTACAGAATGAAAGCCGGGAATTGGTCGTGATATTTCTGTTGTGTGTGTTTTTAAAATTATATGCTGGCACTTGCCCAGTCTTTTATTACCTTATAAAAAATGTGACTTTTTCATTTTCAACTAACATCGCTTTTTTTGCTGCATAATCGTGTATTATACTATTATTGACTTCTTTTACGC
>JAUZND010059796.1:0-18345 GCA_034780555.1 Coelogynopora nodosa
TTTATAAATAATTAATTTATAAATAATTAATTTATAAATAATTAATTTATAAATAATTAATTTATAAATAATTAATTTATAAATAATTAATTTATAAATAATTAATTTATAAATAATTAATTTATAAATAATTAATTAATAAATTATAAACTAAATAAATGGTAAACATAATTTTAAAAAAATATTTACTATTATTGAAAAATTTCGGAATTTACGGGTCTAATCTTAAGGATCACCCTATTTCCTTCCATATTTAAGTGGTTTCTATTCCAGGACTTATCTTTAAAAGCTTCATTATTGAGTTTTTATGTACCCATATAGAAAGGTAAATGCAATAGGTTTTTTTGGTTTTTAAATTATACAAACCATGGGCATGAATTGCATACTAGATTAAAACATATAAGTTGTTCAGAAAAATGCAATATGTTTAGAAATAATAATTTTTATATTTATTTTACTGTAAAATTTTGGTCATTGCCAAGACAAGAGAGGCTACTACAGACTATATAACATTTTTACTGCATATATTTAGTATAAAATTATATGATTTAATTATACTAGTCTAATTAAATCATGACATCACTATCTGACAACAGTGATATATTCAGTTTTCTATGCCTACCAAGAAAAGACAATGACAGCTGCAGCCTCAACCACCTCAGCTTAATTATAGTCCCAACTTTAAAAAATTATTTTAATTTTCCAAAAAAAAATTCATTTTAAAACCTGCAGCAACCTAACTGTATAGTCTGTTGGTCTGAGCAATTCCTTGTAGAATAATATTTATTTTAAAAATATCTTAATTTTAAAAATACATTTTTCCAATCACTTGCAGTTGTGAAGATAAATTGAAAGAAAATGTTTAAGCTTATAACAACATGGTAACATAAGATTTATTAAGTAATATTTGTAATATACATATAAATAACAAAAACATTATTGCCATTGGCACTTAATCAATTGGATATAAGTATCAAAAAAAAATTATTTTTACACATTTAAAAGGAAATTTGACAATATTTCTAAATAAAGGATAAATACTCTATCTTAGAGTCTGTCATTAATAAATAATTTGAATACAAAAGTTTAAAATTTGACTTACTCTCGGTAGTTCCTTAATTTGATTAGCATCAAGATGACATTCTTCTAATGTATGTAAACTTCTAAGGACATCATCGGGAACAGATATTAAATTACAATGTCGTTTATCAATATAATCGATATGTCGGCCACATGCTTTAAGGAATGGCAAGCACTTAAACATGCTGAATACTTAACGGAAAAGTCGTCTAATATTAAGCTGACATTATAGCATAAAACGAAAGGCTCAAAATGCATCGACCCGCCGCTAAAATTGCATTTTATTAAACAAATATTACAATAATATATATTAAATTATAATTAATTATATTCTATAGATAAAGACAATATGAATACAGTTAAACTTTAAAATATTTTAAATAATTTAGTCAACATTTGTTAAATGAATATGTATTACAATCAGCTATAACTTTGCAAAGAGAAAATAAAAATTTAACGAAATACTTAATAGGTGGTGATATTTTAAAATGACTTTTTTTAAAACAATAATTTATTTTATAACGTACCCTTATCACTCATCATCACGTTACAACTCACGCCCACTAAAAATGATGTCACGTTTGCCAACTCCTCCTCTACCAAAAATGCATCCTTTCAATCTTATGTTAAATACCATTCAATCGAAAAAAGCGGAGAGTGGCCTATATAAGTATATATACATATAAATACAATAATCATATTATAATACCAAAAAACTCACAAAAAATTATTAAAAGTAGAAATTATTACATACTATAGTTATATAAGTCTATGAATACAACTAAATAAATTGCAAACTAATATTAACGCACCATAAAAATTCATATTTTCAAAATTATAGTCAATGGCGAAAGTTATCTAAGTTGTTGTATTACGTTATTATTTTTTACACATTAAATATTTTGATAAACACGTATATTTGCCAATCTCATTCGAAAAACTTTAAAGCTTATCTTGCTACAGTAATCTTGCTATAGTAAGTACAAACACATATCCTCATTTTTATTTTGTATAATTATCGCATATTATTTGTATATGTTTTATTACCTACCAATACAATGATCAATATATATATTAATACAATTACACTAAATTATCCTAAATAATCTTGTTATAGTAATGTGTTGAAATAGAATAATTTACACAATATGCATAAAAAATTGAGCAATAATTCAAGTTTTGTGCATTAATATTAATAATTATTGATGAATGTGTGACATATATTTTAACTTTCATTAAACAATAGCCTACACTGCATAATTATATTTAACAAAATGAAGTAATGTAACATTAAACTTGTTACTAAGCCACACGCATCGCATCACAATAGTGGAAATGACACGGCTACTCATTCAAGCGTGACGACATTTTCGCACATAATATATACAAATAATATGTTATTACATACATAAATGGCATATATGTTTTTAATCATCATTTTATACATTTAACAAAAATATGATCATATTATTTTTCACAATAAATATTTTTCCATCGATGATCACCCATTTCTATTGTTTATATATATCTTATAAATATTGATATTTCAAAATATTGAAAGCACTGTGCTTGTACCAAATATAAATTAATAATGACATTATTTAGTATATTTGGCTTAAATAAGAATAAATGAGACAAAAGCTGAAAATATGTAAGATTTATTCTTCAAATTGCCGTAAATAATACTTTCAAAAGACAGGATATTTTGAGAAAATGAAAATTTTCCGAAAAAATTTCATATTTTGTCTTATTTACTTTAACAAGCTAATGGCGAATATAAAATTAATCTTTGGCTTAAACCAAACATAATTAGTAAGTGTAATACAAAGATGCGTGGCTATAAATATTTAATATTATGGAGATGAACCTTTTGCTTTAATAGTAAGATATATATTTATTAAATATAATATTTGATAAAATTATTAATAGTAATATAAATAAAGTTAACAATCAATATAATAAAATTACGTTATCGGAAATGTTTATATAATTTTTTTTTATTATTTAAAATATAATTTTTTGATATTTGAAAGAAAAAATTCTAAATATTTTTAGGAATTAAAAAATAATTTTTTATATACAGCACGAAAGAATTAGAATGTAAACCTAAAATATCGAAGTCATTTCTGTATTATTACTAGCTAAAACGGTTCCTGGTCCACTGTGACATGTTTATTGCGCGTTAACAGCTGTATATTAAGTATACTATCATAATAAAAATCTAGTGACTAATTAATCCGTTTTTAATTTTATCGTTTGATCAAAGGAAGTAATCAGTGTGGCCAAATGAGTATACATATATGCATATTATAGTAGTATTATGAGACTTAGAACGGAGGTTCAAAGGATATGTTTACTTAGATTTAAAAAGAGCAAACATATACAGGCTCAGAAACAATATACGGCCTCTACAAAGGAGATTTCACAAAAAATATTTTTTGCATTTAAAGAAGAGCTTAAGAACAAAAAATATAAATGATATTCCGATCTTAATTTGGTTTGCAACCACAACATTCCTTTAAACTAGTAAAACATTATAACTTTAAATAAATGTTTTATACATTACTATTATATACTAATGGCAATATCGTTTTGTAAATTGGTTACATTTATATAGTTCTATGATAATTCTTGAACAGTTCTATTACATATAAATTTTTTGTCTATACAAGCTGTTTGGATGGCCGTCATTTCGACATGTTAGTCATTTTCGTATTTCCTACTTCTATGATGTATGTACATACATTTCGACATTTAGATAAAATAAATATTAATGAGACATTACGCAAATTATTCACGTTGTCACACCTTTAAAAACGTTTGTCCTCAAAAAAATAACAAATCATGCAAGTCAATAAAAAATACATAAATTGTTAATAAACAGTTTTTTTATTCATTCATGCTAAGCATGTCTAGCACAAATTAGATAAATCTTCACTACCATGAGATGTTGTCACAACTCAACATCTATTTGTAGTTGCGAACCTATAAACAAACAAACTTCAAGAAACACGTTTATAACCAAAATATACACAAGATACAAAGTACAAGGGCCGAAAGTACATAAATTACATATACAATACATCTTGCAGAGAAAAAGAGCTTAGAATAGGCCTGTTTACAGAGAAAGAAACATACACAAAAGATGAGATGAAGGAAAGAATCTATGTACACACTTTTTAAAAGTGTCGTGAAACTGCAAAAGGCCATGTTTCATAACTTACAATATCCAAATTGTAAAAAGGATAGATAAAGAGAAACTAATAAGGAACGATTCTGTAGATACATATCATATTATTATCATATAACGCAGAATATTTTCGTGAACAGCCGGTTGGAAACAGAGAGACATCTAGTTTGTTCTATACGACAGACTTAAATTTGAAAAATGATCCCAAACACCCAATCAGTAATACACACAGAGTGTAGTAAGAAAGAGTCTGTACAAAAATTAACAAAAATCAAGATCATTATACAGTCTTTCTAGAACTCTATGGTGATTGGCCAGTTGGTTAGTTAAGGATGAAAATTAAACAAAATAATTTAGAAACTTTATCAAAACATGATTTGATTAGCAAGCCAATTGAAAAGCACTGTTATAAAATATTTTTTAATGCTCCATGTGAAAACTTAATGTCAGATTAATTTGTAAGAGTAGAGCATTTTCCCACTTTTAAAATAATATTAATGACTATCGATAGATATCAATATGAACATTATAGAATTTTAAAAGTTCCATGGTGCATTATACTAATAATGATTATGAATTACCCAACAAAGAACATTATACAAAAACAGTAACAATAGTTTTTAGTTATATGTTCTGTTGATGGTATAAGATGGCACACATTTCCTCGATTCTATTGTATCCATAAGATCATCCAAAGCTTCTTTCCTGAAAATAAATTCAATATTTTATAAATAAAACCATCACTAAGAATTCCATTGTGATTTACTTGAAATAAAAAAACGAAACCAACTGTATAAATACACCGAAACTTTACAGTAGCAACACAGTTGATATATCTTGACCAAGGATATCAGGTGAGTAGATAAAAGAAACTCGCTAATTTAAGTTTATATATACCATAAAGAATTGGGTTAAATAAACTAAAACTACAAAAAAACTGCTTATATTATGAAAAAATCTTAAATGTTTAATGGACAGAATAGTAACCTATGACAGCCAATAATATGCGAATAGACATAGTTTTGTCAATTTTATTCAGTAAATAGGTAATCTACTTAGTAACATATAGCGATAATATAATAATATAATCAATATAAATATTGATGTATAAATATAACGATGACTAGAAATATAAGGAAGTAGAACTGACTAGGTAAGACTCAAAATTAGCCTACACATCCGATATTCTTGGTATCTCTCATTTATCAATAACAATATGACGTAAATAAATATTGGAACTTTTGACTAGAAAGACTTAAACAAACCAAATATCAAGGTGAACCTCAATATTTATGTTTCAAATATCATTATAATATAGTTAAAATTATATACATTAAAAAGATAATATAAATTTAAAACTGTCTTGCGTAAAAATAAGAGTAAAGTGGAACAAAAGAAATAACTATAACAACAGAATATTTCAGTTTCTAATCGAAGTTTCTCACTTCGTCTTAAATTTGTGTAAACAACTATTTGCCACCTTAACCGTACATATTATCATAATTATTAATTATGTATATTAGATTATAATAACGTCTATGATTATAACCCAACATTACACTAGAAACGCCATACTATCAATAAATATGTTAAAATATGCTTTCTATATACAAAAAAATCATACAATGCAACATGGTACGAAATGTGCAAATTGTACATGTTTATATATTATTTGGAATAGCGTATTTCATTTCAAATAAGGTTATAAAACCGTTTCGGTGTTTACCGATGCTGTGTATAAATATACCAATAACACTTTTTATTATGTAGGCCTACAGTAAAAACGATCACGGTGGTAACGCTCAAATGCTTAACAATAACTGTCGAATTCTCTAAACGCCACATTAAATGTAAAAAAATGAATGAGTTAATAAATAAGCATAAAACACGTAGAGAAATTAATTACCACTGACATATTAAAATACTATTCGCCCAACAATATAGATAGAAAATAACTCACTTTTTCTGATGAATGGAAGTTTTGACCTCACTAATTCGAACAAGGGCACGTAGCTTCTTCAGTTCTCCAGATAATTCTCCGTAGAGCACTGTTTGAAGTTTGTCAAATTTTTGAGCTTCGGTTTGAGCCTGATTAGATAAAAACAAAGTTGAATCAATTATTATTAATAGAAAATTATAATAATGTGACACGAAACTAAAGAGGTAATCATGTAACCCAGCATAACGTATATAGAAACTTATGAACTAAACGAAATAAACTACAAAAGTATAGTAAATCATATTTGGTACTCAGGATAATAATAATGGTGTGTATCAGTTACTTTAATATCATTTCAAATACGTCAATTGAAAAATATATTGTAAGAAATACAAATTTATATATTCCGTGTTCAGTCATACCACACCCGAATAGTTCTACTAATTAAAGGAAGGTATGGGGGAACAAATATTTACCCCCCCCCCTTTTGTTTCTTTTCTTCCCCGATCCCCTTTTCACAATACACTTTTTTCTTTCTTTTCTAAGCCTCTCTCTTTTCGCCCACTCATTCTCTTTTTTTACCCTCCCTCGTTTTTTTTGATTTAGGGGGAAAACATGCCCCCCATATACAGGATTGATTCATAGTCTTTCCAAGTATAAATTTATCAAGGATTTCTAAAAACTTGTTCAAATTCTGAATCTTTTTAAGGAGTTCAAAGAACATTGGCATTGGGTTTGGTCAATAGGCCTATTTGTTGTAAAACTTCCCACAATCTAAACCAAACTGAAGCGAGCCATAAATTTACATTGAAGAAACAACTTTTACTGTGTAATTGAGAACTATCTTCCTTAAATAATAGATAACCACATTGTTACAGTAGATGTAAGCATGGTAACCCGTAAGCCGAACACACTTTCAATACCAATCAATTTCATCGCCATACCAATAGCTCAGAAAAAACATGGTGCTAATATATTGGTATGTAACGAGCATCTTACTACGAGACTAGAGGTTTAATAGTGATTATTGGTATATTAACATAGTAAAAGCTCATTAAAACGGACTAGAAGGGACCTAATATAATAGTATGCTATATCCATAATACGGTGCATACAAAGTAAACAAAAAACAAGAAAATATTTAGCATATATAATTATATCAGACACTGTATCTCTGAATAAATTAGCAATTGTCTCAAATATAACAATTACCAATTTGTCTATATTATTTGTGCGTATATCATTACTATTTAAATTCATATATTGTTTATATTATTCTCGGTTCATAAACAACTGAAAATATTAATAATCAGTGCTATAAATATGCAAAAAAAAGAGAAAAAGCATAAATAATATATGCCAAACTATTAGTATGCTATATTCATATTAAAGTTATAGTCTGGGGTACAATGTATTCAGTCTAGAGTTAATTTTGCCAGGACCCAAAAAATGGGTAGATTATATCTATTAGTATGTTACAGTAGGATTTTACTGTATTGTTATATTTACAATAATTTTTTTTAAAGTAGAGACGAGGCATCTACTAGATATACAATAGTATTATGACATGATAACTAATCTCCGCGACTAAAACATAGCGATCCGGCTTACCTCTTGTTCTAACCTTTCACCGAGTGGATCTCTAAACCTCGATAGTGATGTCGAGTCGAGGAACTGCATCACTTCTAAACTATCAAGCACACTGTTCGAATGAGAGATTCCGTTTCCTCGCTCATCCTGTCGGAACCCGGGATGAAAGCCGCAGTGTTCGGACCCGTGCCCGTTCGACTGAGGATTCGGCCTGAAAGAGGACAATCCAATTGGTATAACAATTACAAAGTCTTTCAATAAGTTTGTTGGAAATAATTAATTTTAGACTCAGCCCGAAAATTTCACACAAATTACAATTTTGATACCTTACTAGGTATAACTAAGTTTTAGTGTGCTGTGGAAGGTCATGGACATGCATCACCTACTTAATTATATATATATATTTGACTAAGAAAGCTCTAATTAATTAATATTTCAAGTACACGTAGAAATTATATGACATTATTTATATTAATTTCCGCGACATAAGAAAATAATTTTGCCTAATTGCATTCTATATGATATCACGGGGTGACATACAGGTATTGTTAATCCTACTCAGAGTTAACATCATATGGAACAGTGTTGTAAATTTAAAGAGATATCTACCATAATGGTAGTTCCTTCTTATACAAGAAATACACTTACTTTAGACCCGATCTGTCGTTAGATTGAGCAGGACTGGAGTTGACATCACGATTCAAGGATGGTGATATGGAACCGCGAAGTTGATCCATACCTGTAAGGAACATCACATAAAATAGGAATAAATAATAGACAAATCAGATATTAGGTTAATAATATTAGCACAATTAATAAGTCAAACCAAAAATGTCACGATGACTTTTTATTTCAGACGAAAAAGACAAAATTTAATAGAAATTGCATAATATACATAAGCTACAAAATCAATGCAGATGATAATGAATACCGATAATAAATATAACAATTTTTAATCAAATTAACCAATTATTTTTCTAATTTTAAAGCTTTAAAAAGTATGTTATAAATTGAAAACATTTGATATTTAAAAGTTAACATATTATAATATATAAATATTACCATATTAAATATACGTATTGTACATAAAAAGGTACAATTTAAAGACGAACACAATTAATTCAAATACATGTTCCATTCCAATTATAAAGCGACCAGACAAAGTGTCACTCAACAGACCAATTGCATATAGTTGCTAGACATCATTTAGTGCTTTGACACTTAGGTATGCAATTCTCGATCCAGATGTTCACATAATTACCCCCAACAGATCAATCTCATTAGCTCCCTAACATTTATAATTCAAATTTTTTAAGGCACTCAATAATAATGTCCCGCGCATAAATACAGGAAACCTACCCTTCTGCAGCAAGGAGGCAAGCGCCCTCATAGCGTCTCTGTTGGTAGCCGCCTGTTGATTAGTAGCAGCCGCCGGCGACTGGAGGCCAGCCTGGGCGATGACGTCATGCAACAGGCGCATCAGCTCGGCCTGCTGGTGGGGCGAAGTGTTGTTCTCACCGCCACCGCCAGAGGAAGAGTAGGGACGATTGTTGCTGTTGGAGGGAACCGTCACTGCAGAACCTGAAGACGAATCGAAGTAAGCATCATATTAATTTTGTCAATACTATAAAAATGGGTATATTTATATTTTCAAAATCAAAATGCGTCTGATATCGAAAAATAATGATTAAATGGTAATATATGTCTATGATTATTATCAATTAATTATTTTCAATATAGAACTGACGTCACATTTTCTTAAATAACTGTAGATAAAAAAACAACTCAAGCCAACGATAAAAGGACGCCAAAACGGACATTTGAATAAAAAAAATATTACTGTCAACTTTCGCCAATTTTTCCAAAAACAATCATGAACTTTAAATGTTTCACAATAGAACATAGTAATAGTAAATGAAAACATGCCATTATGATCCTTAATACCGCCACAAAAATAAATAAATTATCAAAGCGACTGACAAAAATAGTGACAAAAATATATAGAAAATATTTAAAGATAAATAACCTATAACGCACTAGAGTATATGAATTAAACAACAGAAAATAGTTTGTATTCTATAAAACTGGTCTGGAGTGATAAAAAGACAAGTGAAACATGTGGATTTAAGACAGACTACAAAATGCAACAAACAAAAATAAAACTAGGAATAAATTTATTCATAATTCATATTCAATTTATTCATAAACATAAAAAGGTGATTTTGATTAGTTAATCAATTAGTTAATTATTTTGATCAATTATTTAAAAAGTTGTGAGGTGACAAAACGATGGTGAGAAACTTTGGACCGTCGACGACAATAATTTATTATATCAATATTCTAAAAAACTGTAATTTAGTAATAAATTTAAGGAGACGAAGTACTAAATTTCATATAAAATATTATGGGTATACAGTTCGACTTATTTCTATCTTCTAAATGGAACGAAGTTAACTTTTAGATCACTCTTTTCGGTGATTAGTGCTTCTGATATCATAATATAAATAACAAAATTATTATATTGTAATTTTTAAAAATATGTTATAGTTTCAGTCTCAGAACCATCCGCTACCATCTCAATTATTCTGTCAATCTATATAATCTCTAAAACAAAAGATGCATATAGGGGCATACACATCCTGCGTTCACCAGGAAGGGTGCTCCAATATAGATATTAATCTCAATAAAGATAAAGTGGCAAAAAGCGGACAGTTAAGCTTACTTTATTAACTCACAAACGTAATCCAGTTTGCAAATATAACCCTTTCTAATTGTATTAATACAACAAAAAAATTAATTGATTGGTCAACTTCTCCTAACAGGTAACTTCTTTTCATTTTAAAACAGACAAACATTCCAAATAGATTTTTGACAAAACATTTGAAATTACCGACAGGTACAAAGTTATACATCACTAAAAAATATTTTACTGTAAAATTAAAATAAAGGTCAACCTTTCCTATCGTCATTTCTTGACAAAGGATATTTTCGAAGTTTCAAATTATAGATAATTTTAGATTCTAGTAAATTCTTTCCGTTTTCTCGATGACGAATACCCTCAAACATATCACAACACCGATAATAGTGAAGTGAGATACATAATATAGTCTAGTTACCTCGCCTGGCGGGATCGAAGGGTGTACTATGCTGCTGACGATAGGGTCCCTGCGGCCGCAACTGCCCAGAGCCTGAACTTGCGCCGCAAGGAGGGGAGGACAACTGTCGATTGTTGTTAACCGACTCCAGCTTGGCCATCAATTCGTCCACCTGCCGTGTGGACAGGAGGCCGCCACCACCCCCACCACCAGAGTCCGTATGGGTGGAACCAGACGAGGAGCACAGAGAGGAAAGAGCCGTCGATAGGGCGGTCAACACAGACGCGTTCACCTGCTGGGATGGCCAACGGAGAGAAACAGTGCTCGTTATCCTTTGTTACTCGGTTCCAGCAGGTTTATTTCAGTTAACTTCTATTAATAAAGCAATGTTGTCACTTCGTCTGTGGACTATGTACCACTAAATAAACTTAAACCCACAACCTTAATACTTTTTATAAACCAATAACAAGATATGCAATATATATACAGATATATAAATATAAACTCGACAAAATATAACGAAAAATTGACATACATAATCTATTCAGCATCATATACTTTTTTTACTGAAACATTTATTTCTAGAAGCAGACAATACAGATAACATCAGAATCGTATACAGATAACAATTATTTAAGCCTACACATATTATATAGGTTAATTTTCAAATAAATAGCCTATTTGGTTACAAAATTTGTATTCTGCCGGTCTTACTGCTCTAACTTATCATATACATATTGATTTATTATTGTCTTAGTACACACATCCCTAAACCTGTTTTAATCCTTTGATAACAAGCAATGTAGATAGCAGGTGTAGATTGAGAATAGATACTTATATGTTGTGTAAGGAAATGTCACTGACTAACATATATTTTCAGAAACAAAATAATTATTATTTCTGGGATACACTTCATTTGAGTTATAGGCGTGATCAAGATGTTCACGAATATCATATATCATTCTATGTAGCTAGTGCTGTTAATCTTATAAGTAGTAGCCTATATGTCATGACTAAAACTTTGCGTAAGTGAAGGAAGATACATGGTAGACACAAATTGTATTGTATTAATTTAAATTATAGGTGTTTCTATTTAAAAACGTTTGCTTCGAATCAAGAACTGCAATATACTATGAAAATGTAACATTCGTTAAATAAGTAACTATTTCATGTGCCTTCAGCGGTTGAGCGCAAAAAACAGTACTGAGAAAAGTTAAAAATGACTACTTAATAAGAGTAAGAATCATAAGCGTCAAAAAAGAAATTATGTTACTGTTGCTAATTTGTCATGTCGAACTCAAACAAAACGCAGAAAAGAAGTGCTGAAAGAGTAGAAAAATTGAGAAACAATTTAAAAAATACATGTTACTTTGATATTATTACTGTTTATAAGAAAACATTAATTATGTGAACATATGAAAACTGGAAGGCATCAAAAAATGTTTTCTTGTTGAATATATAATTGGTGTGGTTATAATAGCGCATTCCCATTTTGAAAAAAGGATCAAATAAAATTATTATTACCACCACTGTCTTATCAGTACAGCACAGAAAACAAATTAAAAATTATGAGGTCTTTTTATATCAAATAATGTGACTCATAACAGATTTTACTCTTCTCTGATATGGTGCACTATATGGAAATAAAGCAATTTCAAATCATGATTTGTGAAATTATGTTAAGGAATTGTTACACCATTAAAAAATATGGAAATTAAACAAAAATCCAAAACATTAGTTTTTCAAAACTCGAACCCGCACAAAATAAACATAAAATTATTATAAAATAAGGTTAGTACTTAGAAATGCACATAGTAGTATCAAAGATAAACAACATTAAAATCGTAAAAATACTTTTTTAAATAGCCGTAATTAAAACTTGATGCCGATATTGAAGGTATCACTGTAATGAAACCTGATGTTTACACTAGTAACTTATTTTTAAACAGTTTCAAAAATAGTAAAGTGAAAAGGAACATTCCAGTTTAAGTACCTGTGCAGATGGTGAGCTGACGGGAACAGGATTGCTCATCGATCGAGAGTACATATTGGAATGAGCATAAGAGGCAGAAGTCATTCCCGGTTGTTGTTGCCGGCCCGGATGAGAAATACCACTACTGGTGGTCGATGGCTGTTGAAGGAGACATTGGGACCGACCCGCGAGTGTCTGCTGGGATGAAATAGTTCGTGACTGCTGATTGGAGGAGGAGGGCGTTGTTGTCTTGCCTGAGAGGAGGCCTGTTAGTGTGCCACGCAAGTTGTCCATCATCTGACGAAGTGTGTTCTGGGTCTCACCAGGAGGAACTGCACAATACATTTAGGAGGGAGGCTTTTTTGATTGAATTGATTTCCGCAGAATGGAAACAAAACTAGAAGTAACCATAAACATACACTTTCAACAAAAAATAATTTGCATATATATAGAGTACAATGAAAATAATACATTAATATAACCTATTAAACTATAAAACCATTTTCGTGGACTCACGACACGATATTGTAACAAACACAAAAAAATACAGATATTAATATTTTTCAAGACACAAAAATAACCACTGAGAATATTTAGTTTTGTTTTAACCAATGTTTTATTAAGAAAACTCGTTTATTACTCTTGTTTTACAACTAGACAATTCTAACTCATTAAGAAAACTGGGGAAAATATATTGCGAATTAAGGATGAGACAACTGTTGAGGGGACTAAATGACTCGAAAGAAAACGATAGATCTAGTCGGTAGAGGTAATAATTACCATAAAACTATCCGATTTATTTAGAGTGCAACACTTATACAAATGTAAACAATTTTCCCATAAGATGGTTTCATTTTAGTGAGATGGATATCGGCGACGCTTCAAAGGTATATTTACTCAAAATTTATGACCTCAAAACTCATGATAGGCGCCCGCAATAATTTACCGTAATTAGAGTTATATGTCGGTGAGATACATATACTTGTTACAACGTGTCAAAGCGTCAAAACAGTTAAAGCGATTTTCAAAACAATTACTCAAGCATTAATTTTCATCAACCTGAACGAAAACACCATAGACGACAATACGATACAATGATCTTTTATAAGCTTGCGCCGAAGACAGCCAATCAATACATCTGTCACGTATTGTTCTCCCCGCCGTTAGTGGTGGAGTGTAGTGGAGTGGGTGGTGGACAACACAAATAAACACATTATCGATTAGAAACTAACTGATTTTGGCAAGTATAAGTGTAATAATATTTTACAATAGTAACTAATACAACGAAACTATAATCAACATAAGCAGTATATTTCGGTGCTCCTAAAAAAAAAATTAGCCACAAAAGGAACCAAAACAAAAAGCTGAATGGAAGGGTGTCAAAAATCCTTGGGATCGACAGTCCCAGACGACCATTTTGAAGATGAATGAGATGATATATTACAATGTCAATATACATAATTTTAGAAATAAACATTATTTCTTCTACAAGTGCAGGCCACTTCGTACATTACCTAGATAAAGGATTGGTGTAAAATACTCAAAAAACGATGTCGTTACAATCAAGAGAGAATTATTACAAGCACAAATTAAAAGGCGAATAAGGAGATAGAGTAAGAAGGTCCATTCATGATTTAATCGCAGTTTTATAAGATTTACGTCTGGCAACCCTGCATCAGTTCTCACCTGTTGGCGCTGTCCTTCCCTGAGCCCGGTTAGCAGAGAACGCATTTGCGGACAATGGAGCCCGTTGTTGCTGAACCGCATGGTTACCCCCAGGGGGACCCCCGCCAGCCCTCTGTACCCCCTCCCGGCCAGGGAGCGGTCTTCGTCGGGATGGAGAGTTGTTCTTGTTCCCCCCCAGCTGTTGTGAGGAGGGGTACATGGAGGCCAGTGGCGGCGTGGGAGAACAACTGCCGCCACTCATAGGGGAGCTGTTGGGTGAGATGTCCATATCATCGTTGGATATAGTCATACCTGGTGGCAGCACGAAGTTGGGACCGTGAGGATGCCCACGATTCATACCTTGGGGTTGAGAGTTAAAGAAAGAGATAATATAATTGTGAATAATTTTTAAATATCGGGTAGCAAATTGCATAGGTAACAATGAAAAAAGCAAGAGTTGATTGCATTGGAAAATTCCGCTTATCATAACGCTGTTAAAATAAAAGAGACCAAGTCATTGCACAGTTATGTCACTAAAATCACGTTCTGTATATATATTATGTAAAATCGATGTATAATACATTACATAAGCATTAATGAGTACCTATACAGTACTGCATTATAACATTAGCATAGGCTTTATGTATATCATTTAATTGGAATGACATCAAAATAATAATAGCATTGGACCCACACCCCCTTTTCTTGCATAAAATCTAAATTGCGAATTCAATGCCCAAAAAAAGGTGTAAACTACGAGTTACAGTTGTAAAAATATTTGTACAAATGATGGCTATAACGTAAACATTTACCTAATTTTAAGTACAAAGTATATCTCACAAAGTACAGCATTTATGAATTAAAGTATTTACCACATCATTACACATCATAATTACTAAACAAAAGTATATAATCTATAATACGTTATAAAATAACAATGTAAATGCTTATGTGGTTCAGCCCAAAACAATACTTATAAAAGTGATTCAACCTGAGAGAAAATATAAATACGGATGACTGCGATCTACGGTTACTCATAACTGTCTACATTACAAGCTAAATTACTTTCAAAATTATAAAAAATATATACATTGCGTAATTCGTGACATATAATTTCAACACTAATAAGCCTTATGAAAAATACTGATTTTAACTTAGTGATTATCCTATTTGAAATGAAAATTCAATTAATATCGATTACATAGGTTTTCAAATTAGCATAGCAAAAAACTCCAGTAAATTTAGGTTATGATAAATGATTCGTGGGTTGATTTCGCACCCATTTATTTATATACTTATGTCTTACCCCATTTTCATAATAGTGTTCTAAAATATATTGCGTAGTTTTTTTAATAGCTTCGTTTTACTTCAAACAAGTCAAACATTCGGTTTGTTAAATATTTTAATCTGATGATTGAAAAGGTACATATTATTATACTCACTTTCCCGCGACTTATTAATTCCAGACGATTGATCATGATTGGGATGATGATGCGACAGGACAGGTGGCAACCGATGTTGAACTCCACCCCCTTGACTCTGACCCGATCCTGTCGACGAATGATACTGATACGGGTGCTGCTGCTGCTGACGGTTGTCATGATGGTGACCCGAGGAGGAGATCACCGGGATACTAGAACCAGAGCCATGGTTCTGTTGTTGACGAATATTTGCCGGTGTTAGTGAAGAGGAATGTGAGGAATAGTTGTTGCCAGAGTGTGATCCTGAGACACCCTTATGACTCGTGTCGACTAGGAGATTGTCCGAGGAAGAGTATTTTGTGCGTTTAGGGGAGATGGCATCGCTGGAGGAACCAGTGCCTTTCCCGGCACCTGCAGGCCTTACTGGCTTCGAATCGGTACAATTGGCACTGGAATGTGTCCGTTTTATCGCTTGACCTGTCAAGTAATTATTGTAAAAATAATTATTTCAAAATATTTGTTATACAAATATGAGATTTGGTAAACAATGCGGTTTTTGCTAAAATGTTGGTCTTTTTAAAACTACTTATAAAATTCCAGGATATAAAATATATATTCAGATCAAAATATTGATTACTTAATAATAATAAGATATAAAAATTGTTATAGAATATTTTGTAACGTAAGCGTCAAAGTAAAATAGACCGCAACAATTTTTGTATTAATTTTTTTTATTGATTTGAAAATCACAAAAATCTATTACTTTTCTGTGTCCGAATATTAAAAAATAAAAGACTGTGACAATTCCAGGTTTTCCATGACAGCTTGGCCCATTACTATTATAATAATGAATATACAATTCACAATAAAAAATTACACAACAGTATAGGTACATTTACTGACCATCTTTCTCCTTGTCGGTACGCTTTGTGTAAAGATCAATCAACTGCTGACGAGGCACCTCTGGAAGCGTCCATTCCTTGGGCTTTTGCCACTGAGAGACCTCGGTGGTACAATTATAATAGTAGATTTTTTTCTTACTACTCAATTGTTCAGACCAATCCCCACAGATTCTAATAGCCGTCTTGCGCCACTAAAACATTTGTAAATAACACAAATGAATTTGTTAATGGCATAAATCAAAATATTGAAACGATGAGTATCATCAATAACATATAACTGTTGACACTTGGACAATTTTTGATAAAGACAAAACCAAATATGTTCACATTAAATAACCGAAATAATTACGACTGAGATGGATAAGAACTTGTAACAATATACAATGTATAAAAGATATATATTTCAAAATAAAGGATTACTATTTTAATTTAGTCATTATTTTAAAATAGTGATTAATGGACCAAATCTAAGGAAGACAACTAACCTCCGTTTTTCCTTTTGTTGTGGAGCTTTTCTTCTCTGGTTGGTGATTCAGATGTCTAGTAGAGCCCGGATGACGACTGTTACTAACACTCCCTGAATGGTTATTGTAATGATCTGTTAAGATAATAATTAATTTGTGGATACTAGTACATGCAAACTAGTAAAAAAAAGTGTAGTATTGACTAATATACATAAAATGTCTTTTATTTACCTTTCATTGTGAAATATTATTCAAAATGTTCTGAAACAAAAAAACATTAGTATTATAAATATATTAATTTACACAATATATTCAAATTATTTAATATATTAATGTTCAATTCATTATTATTCGAATGCATATCACAATAAAGAATTCTAAACACATGTTTATAAAAATGCACAGACAAGTCAAATCCGAAGTTAAGGAAATTTACCAGAAAGTTATGGAAAATTAATTGAATGGAAAATAAACTCTTGAGGCATTTCCTGGTATAGTAAAATTTGCCAGAGATGTAAAGATTCCCAAGCAGCTAAAAATGTGGAACAAATTAAAAAACAGTCAGAGATTCCAATATACTAGGGAAATTTGGCATTGTTACATCTGTTGCCAGGATGCTTGAACCATTCCACACAAAACACCAACCAATGCACCAATGACATTCTTTCAATTTGATGAGATGTTAAGAAAACAGATGTTTGTAAAACAGAAATTTTAAGTAATGATGTGATGTGCTAACAATAAAATGCTTTAATTAATTTGGATCACATTGCCAACCTTACTGAAGCATGTGGGTATGGGAACAAGATTAGGCAGACAATTGTAACATCAGCAAATAAAAATGTAGGATGGAAAAAGATCAGAATGGTCAAAACCAGTATCCTCGATGAAGACATTAAGAAAAAGATTGACAAGAGAGATGAAATGAAGAACATCGAAACTACAAACAGGGATGAAGTCATATCACAAGAAAGAAAAGTAAGAGACATGATAAAGGAGAAGAAGACTCAAACGTGGAAAGAAAACG
>JAUZND010059807.1:7736-18341 GCA_034780555.1 Coelogynopora nodosa
TACCCCCCCCCCCCCCCCCCCTACCTTATGAACTCAAATAAATGCTTAAGTTTGATGTCACTTGTCATGCACAGAGTCACTTACCTGACTGCTGTAACTTAATGTTCTCATAAAACTATGATGAAATATGTTGACTCGACTGACTCGCATTTCGCCTAGTATACCCCAACCACATTGCAGTATTTGTGCAGTACACACCGTTTAATTTTTTGTTTGAAAATTATATCTTAATTTGTTCGGCTGTGTAATGTTATAGTTTACAATAATTTTTCAAGATCCAGACAAATGTAGTAATTATTATATATTTATAATTTTTCTTTCTAAAAATACATTGTTATGCACAATTTCCACAGCAGAAAAGCTTTATTAATAAATGTTGTTGAATACAAAATTTTGTATCAATTTCTTAAAAACTTTTTAACCGATGAACATAACATTATTTCAAAATTGTTTGATTAATTCATGATGTTTTTCGATATATTTAATTGATCAATATATTATTCATATTTTAGATTGAATTTTAAATAAATTATCAGTTTTCAATTATCAGTTTCACTTCTATGGTGAAATTCGTTGCTAGTTAAGTCACGGAGAAGATAAATGAATATAAAAACCTAAATTGGAATAGTAAAATAAGAATATTAAGCCAACATAGCTGTTGGTCAATGTTTATTGTACAAGCTCTTTATACATACTCTGCTCCAAATTCATACATATAATATAATGAAAAAGAAAGTAATAGTTTCAGTATTTAAGAGTTCAGTAGGTTGCGCAATACGAGAAGGCAAAGAAATGTCGTATAATATATCGTTATGCATATAAAATTAATCAAGGTGTATGTTAGAAAAGTACATTTAGTATCTGGAAGCTAGTTATATGTAGGCTATAATCGATATTATGCTGAAGACAGCTGCATAGGGTGATGGTATCACATAAAATATGCATGTAATAAAATGGTTAAGATTATAATACATAAAAGATAAAAGTCACCTGAGTAAAGGAAGAATATGTTTATCATACACGTAAATGAGGTCTTTTAAATTTCTTCACTTTCGGCGCGACTGTTGAGTGTTGGGGATTCTTTTTCGGTGAGAATGGTCTCCTCTAAACATAGTTTTACTGTGTCAATCTCCCTCGAGAGGCTTCAAAAATGGCGCGGCAGGTAATTGTGTGTTGGTAAATGACGGAATTCTTTCCAGTTGAGTCTCTTCGATATCGGGTGTGAAATTGTATTTTTGGTCTGCCTATAGTAAGATGCTTTTACAGGCATATCGAGGTTGTGGGAAATTATTTTGATCTGTGAGTCGAACTTTTTGTTTATGTATGGGAATTCCATGTAAATTGGTTCTGTGCTTCGTTCTCTTCCGGAAAATGCCCTCGTTTTCTTTATTTTTAAGTATGAAATAGCTATTATATTTGAGTGTTTTAACAAATAGGTAATTGTGTTTAGTTTGGTGATTCTAGGGTAGAGCATCTCGTGAATAATGATCTAAGTTATATTTATAATATTTAGAACGTTTTCACCTTTGACTATGTTAAAAATCGATTTTGTTTAATAGTAAACCGGTTAGTACTGGGCTTTTTTTATATCTATCAAGGTTATTATTAGTTTAAAAAGGTAATAAAATTATATATTTCTGTACTAGAATTTTAACCTCAAAGTTGGTAACTTAAAATATCACCAATAAAATATATATTAAGCTTAACTTATATATTTTATAAAACATAATAAATTAACTTCATACAATTATTAACTATTTTTTTAATATCTTATGTAATTTAGTAGACCCTAGTAATTTATTTATATAATATAAACTCATTTGCTGATCACAAAATAGATAAGGTACATACCTAATCCTAAAACACATACTTTAAAAATGGTATATTTAAACCTTAAGGTGTCCTCTACTTCTTATAAATTGTAAAAAATAAAAGATTAATAATTCCTAATCATTTTCATATAAATTATAAGAATCAGCAAGTTACAGAATGTATAGATTTTATTGTTTAAACTGATGATATCTCTTACACTAAACTTTTGAAATAAATGATTTTATCGGACATGTTATTTTTAAAGTTATTACCTATATTGGAAGTTATTTATTACCGATATTGTTTTTAAAGTTTAGTCTTATCTGAATTTAGCTGTAATCTTATTTAACACAAAAAAGTGACAAAACGATAACGTTTGTTATGAAATCATGGAGACAATATTAAATTTTCTAACATCTTAACAAGTTTATAATTTTGAAAATTAATATTTGGTTGTGATAAAAAATTGAAATTTGATTTCAGCCGCGTCCTAAAAATCGAACACATCTACGCCAAGATGATTCTGTGGTAGTTTCTCACAGAAGTTCCAAATTTACACTTGACCAGGTATATGGGTGGCATTTACGTGGTTGTGTGTATTCATACTGTGTTACGCTGTTATATATATTATATTAATTAAAAACCACTTTTTATGTTAACCTGTGTTCTCATAATCAGAAGCAAATGGAAGCTAATTAATAAATACCTTTTTATAAGTGTATTGTCTAGGTACTATGATGCTGCTTTTATAAGAGTGGTCTATATTATTTGTGTACATGGCAATATTTTGCTAATTAATCCTACATAGTAATGCTTTGCTACTGAAGAATAAACTTTAAAGTTTATGGATATATGCCTTGATCATACTTTTTTTTAATTATTATGTATAGGCAAAAGTATATTACGAAAATGTAGTTTCTTTTGTTTTAATTGTTTCTGATGGATAAGCTTTTATTATTGTTTCAAGGAACTCACTCCTCACCACCGAAGCACGGTTGATAACAACTTCACCTCAGCTCCACCACAGGTAGGCTTACAGGATTTACTCATATATTCAATTATGAACATTGGTTAGGACAGTACATTCATATTTTTACTTATCATTCTAAGGATTATTCATGATGTGTTGTTTGGACACTATATTACTGTTGTATTTAATTAAGTTACTTATTTTTTTGTTAACGAAAAACGTGTATTCCATCTTTTTAGTGTACTACATTACTCTGGTTTCACCTTCTATGTAATATTTAAAATAATATTTTCTAGTGCAACAACTCTGTTAAAAAAGGGTTTTCCAGGAAGTTCCTCAGAAGCACCCTTTTGGGTTTCTCTAAGGGTTTTTTGTACCACCCTTTATATAAGGTTTTCTACTTAAAACCTAAAAGGGTTTTTCGTATTTTTTGGTTTTAAAAAATGCCCCCCTCCCCCACATTTATGCACATGTTGGCACAAATAGAGGATTAGTGAGAGGCAATATAACTGATAACCCATAAATAGATACAAAATAAAATAATCCATTTCCAATACAATCAAATCTTGAATTTATTCACATGCAAAATGTAAAACATAAGTGGAGTATGAATAATAATATATATAATGTGGAAGAGCTAGGTTCATTGATGATGGTTTACAATCTGTTTAAAAGATTGACAATTTTGGGGGGAATTTGTTCGGATATATTTAGTATATTGTTTCGTCATAGTTGGTTGTGGTCAATTATAAATGACTTTTACATTGCCGTCCTTAGTTTGAAAGTTATGCATCTTCGTAATCTACATGTTTGCAGGTAGACTTTACGGAAACTGCCAGCCAGACAAAACCGGCATCAAAACAGGAATCACTAAATGCTTTTTCACGTTCACAGTCCCAGGAGACCAATCCGGTAGGGGATGGACTATGCCCATTACTAATAAATATATTAGTTATATCTACTATAATGAATAAGTTCTTTGGCTACTGATTTTTTCTTGTGTTTTTATTTAAAATTAGAAGATATAAAGATGAGTTTTTAGGGAGTTTTTGATGCGTTATATCTTTTTCTTGTTATATCTTATTATATGATTTTACCAAATTAAACTAATTTTGAATTATAAATTTATAGTTTTTTTACAATTATTAAATAAATAATATTTAAACATTTAAATTATCGCAAATGTGGAAATTGCTATCTGAACGCATAATCCACATTATAAAATGTACAATTCGTAATAATTGATACATGGCAAAAATATATAATTATAATAATTACATATTGCATTCTGGTTACCTTTTATTTGGAGTACAACCTAATTTTATTGATTTTTTGGATAAAAATGTTTTTAAGGATATCTGTAGAAATGTTTTAATCGATGTAGGTTTTGGAGATACGAAGATATTTAAAGATATTTGATGTTAACATTTATTGATAACAAACACATCTAAACCACATATAGCGTTAAGCATTTGACAGAATAAGTTTCTTTGCAAAAATGTGTTTTTTGTCATTTTTATTTGAAAATATGCGCATTTTTTTAATTATAGAATACGTATTTATTACATCATATCAATTTTAACTTTAATGTGAATTTTTATACGTTTTAAATATATTATTTTATATATGGATTCAATAAATATACTAGGAAAGTTTCATTAACAATTATCAAACGCACTTTGAAATTGATACAAAAAAATTTCATAATACAGAAAAAATCCTTTTCTTAGGATTGAAGGGCAAATTATAACGTCACTGCTACCAACCCACTTATCCAATTTTTTAAAGATTATTATTAGGTTATTTATTATTGGTTCATGTTGTGTAAATGTAAATAAATTTGCTATCCTATACATGCTATTGTTCAAATAGGGAAGAAATAAAATGCTTCTAATTAGAATAAAATTGTCAGTGATTATTCAAATATATACTGTATATGTTCTTTTAATGTATTTGTTTTTACAATAATAAATTTTAATCTTTTCTTTGGTCCAATTTAATTTAAATTAGACTCGTATGAACCAAGTTTTTAATGTTTGTAACAAATGCAATAAATACGATGATATTATGATTTAATGTATACTTAATTTAAACAGTTTAAAATTGTAAAACAAACCTATCTTTCATGTTTACAGACAACTTCCAAAGTCTCTGCCATTTCATCATCCCAGACAAAACCTGCCTTAGATCAAGGATTGCTCAATGTTAAATTGAATTCTCAAGTGCACTCCCAGCAGGTTAATTAATTATATTTATTTTCTATTGGTTTACTGGAATTACACTATCTTTAAGAACTACATTGTTTTCATTTAGAAGAAAAAAAGTCTATCCTTATCAATTTGGAAAATATATGCAATTTATTGTTTTCTGTATCTCATGTTCGGCGGTCTATTCCTTTCATAGTTAACGTAAACAACTCGTTATTCGTAGATAGGCCTATATATATAATTAAGACATATTTTATTGATGTAGTTAATATATGCAATATTATTATGTATTATTATTAAGGCTGGCATACATTATGATCGTTCAAGTAATAAGCCAATTGCATGAATACAATAATCATTATTACAAAATATTAAAGTAAAAGTTAGTTAAATAATACAACGTAGATTTTCACTAACTACATCAATAAAACATGTGTATAGTTTATTATTTAACTATTCATAGAATTGGCTTATTGACTTGAACGATCATAATGTATACGAGCCTTAATAATTATAAGTAATAATATTGTTATATTATATATATATATTATATATATTATATAATATATATTATATTTCTACATATATTTGATTCTCAATATGATGTCATATGTTTCTTTTAGTCACATCCTGAAATCCCTCGAGTCCATAATAATTCTACTCATTCAGCAACATCTTCTTCTTCGGTAAGTCTACTGTATCTATCTTATCTATCTCTAATGAGTTATTAATAATGTTAGTAGCAAGGGGTACTTACAACACTATACAATACTTAATTATGTTATAAACCCACCATCTTTCAAGAGAGCGGGGACGGGGATTCAAGTTTGTGATTAAGAAAATGGAATTAAATATATTGGGCTAAAAAATTGTAATCATGAGATTTGTATTTTCATAATCGAAAATAATTACGTCAAGTTTGTCATATAGTGTGTCATCTAGTGTGTCATCTAGTGTGTCATCCATCCCACTGGAGAAATTGCACCCTTCACTTTCTATGAGCTTTTCTATATAATAATTAATTCTATTTTTAATTTAAAATTATATGAAAATTACAGACAAAATAATATTTTTAGTTTTTCATAGTATTTGTAAAGTTCATTTCTGGCCGAACGGTTATTAAATTCTTGTCATTTTATGATGCTATACCAAAAATAGATTAGATACTATTATTATTATCGAATATCTAGTTGTCCTTGGTTATGCTTGACGTAAAACATATTTTAATTGTTTCAAACTATTTAATGATAAAAGAGTTTGAAATATTTGGAGTTCCGAAAAATAACATAATTCTGAATAATACTACGGTTATTTATACTATAGGGATATTTATTGCATACAAATATGAAAAGTTTTCATGTTTGTATTGATGCGGTTATCATCACTGATATATGTCGACAATAATGTAGCTATAAATTTTGACTGTCATAGGTGACAGCTAGAAATGTAATCCATAATATGATTGAAGCTTTCCTAAAAGTGTTACTAAATATTTGATAGCCATAACGTGAATTTTGTGATTGACTATATAAATCTATATTAAACCTTTATTATAAATGAATTTATTGTGGTTTTATGATGAGTGTACTGTACTTTATAGCAAAAAATATAATATGCTTAATGTGATACTTTTAGTATAATAATTTATCAGAACCAGGTTTTGTTTGTTGTATATCTTACTCTAAAATGTTTAGAGCTTGTATTATATTATTATTCACCACAATTGCGTACATTTGCATCATATAGAATATATATATTATTACATAGCATTAGAGAGTCACTCAACATTAATGAATATGTTTCCTTTCTTCTTTAATCTCACCAGGACAAGTCCAGCTCTGTTAACACTGTTTCTTCTGAACCCACAATGGGCGCTAATACCCCTCCTGGAATACAGTCACAAGTAGGTATTCATTCAAAACGTAAATGTGTGATTATTTTGTTGCAGCTAATCCTGTAAAAAAATGCAATTTATTATACAAATATGTGGATATATAATACAAACAGCTGAAAAGTAATCTATAATTTGTATAATTATTTTCAAATATTATTATTAACAAGAAAAAACTTTGGGTGTTTTTAAAAAGCACTAAAAATTTTTTTAAATATTCAGTATTAATCCTTTATATGTATAATATAATAATATAAAGTATTTATTGTCCATAAAATTGTAGTATTTAATATAAAATATTTCCTTTTTTTCTTCCTCGCCAGGATGAGGACAGTTTGGAGTCCATTACTTCGTCAGAACCCTCAAGTGATGCAGAAACGCCTCCCAGAAGAAAGCCTCAGGTACTCATTCATTATTGGAAAACGATAATACTGTGATTCTCTAGATCATACTTTATATGCAATATTTTATACGCATATTATTTTGCTTTCTTTTAAAAAAGTTTTCCCCATTTTATATAAAACTTTAATATATAGCAATGCCGTCGTTAAAATGTTATTAACACGTTAGGTCGAAAGAGTCCAAAGCACAGAACTTTCAATTTATTATTGTATTATTGAATAATTGTTTAATGTTTTAACAAATAATGACTACTGCTGTTTTTTGTTGAACAAGTTATTAAATTTTAAATATTTAAAATCTGTGAAATCATTTTCGCTTTGAACATTTTTAAAATGTATTTAATTAAATAATTAAATTAAACAATCTCAATAATTTGCAATCAATTTATAACTTCATGACTAAAATAACCTCATCATTTTTGTGAATTTGTAACCATTTTTATAATAGTTTGTCTTTAATAATTTATTTAAACTCTTGAAACCGTATGGAAACTATCTGTATTGATTGCACTATAAAATATAATATACGAATCGATTATGAAAAACATAACACTAACATGTCATGTTATTTTTAAAGTTATTACTTATTGAAGTTATTCAATGCCTATAATTTTTATCGTTTGGTCTTACCTCAATTATCACAGAACAACTGGTTAAATTGTCAATCTTTTTTAATTTGTGGAATCATTTTCGGTAAGATATTTTAACTATCTTAATAACTTTTTAGTTCTGTCAAAAATGTAAATGTTCTTATAATTCTCATTATAATTGGTTGTCATAATTTTAAATAAAAATTGTTTCAATTCATTCAATATGTTTTACTTCTGTTAATCGTTTTTTCACCTAATATAGGTAATTATAATTCTTGTTATGATATTTATTAATAAAATAATGTTGCCTATCTACTATTTAAAATGGTTATTGTTGTTTATGTAGACACACTACTGGTAAGGATGTTTGTATGATTAGATTACAAACGCCTAATTTTTATTTACAATCCAATTTCTCGAATGAAAAGAAGCATTTACTGTATTTCTACAATTCAATTCACGTTCAAAATTTATATATTAATCGATTGCTGAATTCAATACTAAAAATAAATAATATTTAATTACAATTTTTTTATTTTAAACTTAAAATTTTACAAATTACTAAGTTTATACGTTTAGACAGCGTATTATTTACATGTAGATGTATACATTAATTGGTAAATATATTATTCTTTGAATTCAGCTGTAACAAGTTAGCTACATTAATTTGTATGGTCTTTAATCTCACTCTTTAGTACAAGTCTAGCTCTAAGCAGGCTGCTCCTAATGAACCCTCAAGCAGCAAAGATGCCCCACCTAAAAGACTTTCTGAGGTATTCATTAAAAGTGTGGATGTATACTTACTTTGTTGCAGTTATCAGTCATTCTGGATTAAAATAATATTAATAATCGGGTTTTCAAGAGGTTCATTAAAATCTTTTAATTTTGTTCGTTTAAAACTGTTAGTTTTTATAAAATAGCATAGATTTATTTTTTGAATGTACTAATAATTTTAAAAATTGTATATAGATCCCTTTATATATTGTACATTTGTGATTTTATACAATATTGGAAACAAATCCCGCCAAGTATCAATTTACTTCTTTTTTTATGTGGTTCAATAAAATACTGAAAAATATATAATTGGCATAATTATTTCCTAACTATAATATGTCAAGTCTAAAACTAAACATTGTGATTAAGAAAACATTTACTTGCCCAGTTTCTGTCACACCATATTCAGAATAAATGATGTATATCAATATTACAAGTTGATATTATATATTGCACATAATATCTTCAGAGATAAACTAACATATATATATATATATATATATATATATATATATTTGTGTCAAAAACATTTCGATCTACAATGTGTAATTTCAACCTGTAATACTAATATTTATATACATAATTGCTTTTACTGATGGTGCGCTACCTACCACCGAAACCTATAATTATGTAAATATTTTCTATCTCACTATATCTTTATAATTTCATTTCAACTTTTATTTTTAACGTGTAATGTTTTGGTACAAAAATATTTATATTCATGTACGTTATACACAACAAAAAAATATTTATTCCATTTTAGTATCGCCTTTAAAAAAAGGATATGTACACATTTTCATAATTAATATTTTATAATGCTAATTAACCCTTTAAGCCCGTGTATATAATTCAAAAGTTTTGTGTGTACTACGGCTTTATTTTAACTGAAAATTAAAATCGTTAGCTAGAATTGATGCAAAAAGCAGTTGCTTATATAAAGTATACGACCATGCACACACTGATTCTAAATGTGAAAACGAAATATTTACTGGCGAACCATTTTCCATTTTCTTGCCTTGATTATGTGAATGTTTACCTTTCTCAATAACAACAAAAAACTGTTGAAGTGTCAAAGATTAACAAAGCGATTGCCAAATTAATTAATCGAATTATTGAATTAATGAATTAATTGAAAAACAACATGACTTAGTATTAGTTAAAATAATTAGAATTTTAAATACAATTTAAACATTGATTATTAAAATTGATTCATAATAACATTCAGATTTACTACTATTTTTGACCTAATTAAATAAAAACTATCAAAACGAAATTAACTTTAACAAAATGTATAACATATGTGGCAGTTTAAAATCATCCAGAACATCTTTGAAGATTACCAATTAACAAATATTACTCACGGCAACATATTGTTCAGTAGCGGATCAAAAAGTCGAAACAGTTGTCCTGGGCTTCCACTACTAAACATGTAACGCTGTAAGTAGAATGTTACTTAATAATCGACTAAGATGTTCTAGATTTTAAACTGTAAAATTACACATATGTGCCTTACTAAACTTTATTTCTGTTAGGTATTTCTATTTCAAACAGAAGATATATCTTTTTATTAAATAAATAAACGTAGTATGCAACTGGTGGCAATTAGATTTTATATTTATACAATAAAATATTACGAAGTATTGAACTTTCGATTCGAGCAATTGCATAAACGCAATGTACACAACGTATATTACCTATACATTGCAACGACTTCACTGCCATCCTAAAGAAGACTGTAGTGTACAACAGTTATATTTACTGTTGAAAATAACAAAATAAAAATATACTTTTTTTTCAATATAAACACTGTAATCGAATGAATAAAATACAAAAACAATCTTAATTTTTAATAATTTATTAAACATGAACGCTCCTTTTTTTTGCTATATATAATAATGTGGCATACCCCGTTATTAATAATATCAAGGGTAGATTGCGATTCACGCTTTTGCCGGGATAT
>JAUZND010059818.1:982-18339 GCA_034780555.1 Coelogynopora nodosa
CCCCCCCCCCCCCCCCCATGAATGGCGCAAAAGAGTATCTAATACAATATCAAGTGTGTAGATGTCATCTTAATGTAAGTGTAAATTCTTCAAATTCAACTTAATACCCTTCTACTCTAAAAGTACCTTAGAGAGGTATCCCACCCTTAATTATATTAATGTAAATAGCGTATAATGCCTCCCCTCTCCTCTCTTAAAATGTTCTGTCTGTAAATTGTTTCTGTAAAATTGTTGTATGATTAAAGCCACCAGATAGCTCTTTCAGGAATAACCAGATAGAAAATGAGGTAAAATATGACAATTATTGGATCAAGAATCAAGAATCAATAAAATTGTAAAATAATGTAAAAAGATGTACTTTATTACTCACAGTAGTGTGTTAAAACAAACGCTATACTTACATATGTATTAAATATAAGAATGTATATATCGATGTAGGCCTAAGGTCCATTTCAATGCTAGCATTTATAATACGTGACTGATCATTTATGAATTACTATTTTCACTAGAAATGCATTCATACGCGCGCTATTTCATATAATGCTTTATATATAATATTGATTTCTACATTTTGTTTGTATCAATAATTTACGTTGTTATAAAATCATTATATTTTACAGTTTTATGTTTTTATTTTGTTTTCATTTGTCACTTTCACTTGGTCTGCTAAAAAGTTAAGCTTTTATTTCTCGATGTTATTGGAAATAATTTTACTAAAAATGTTATCTTGAAATTATTTATTTTAATGTTATCTTACTTAACTATTAAAATTTGCTTATAGGGATAACACAGTAATATGCTACTTGAACTTGTAACAGATTATTTATTGTAAGTGTAAGTTAAATTAAAATGTTATAATATGGTATTATTATTATTGTACTACATTTATTTATTATTGAAATAATATGCCATAATATAATTTTTATTATTTAAAATGTGTTTAAAAACTGTATTTACTGCTATAGGCCCATTATTAATTGTATATTTTGGAAGGATTTGGATGGAAATGATATCCCTTAAGGTTTTTACGTAAAAAAGTTTGAGCATCAGAGATCCACGATATAAATTCTCTCAAACACACCAAATCAACACACCATATTCTTTTGAACTTCGATAAATAAAACAATACCTTCCTCAAAAACACAATTTTTACGATAAATGAAGACAAGTAATGGTCACTGTGAGGAATGCAAAAGATAAACCACAATAAAATTCAAAGTTTATTACAATTAATACAAAATATCCAAGTTTTCACCTTTCATCAAGAAGGCATAATCATGGTGTGAATATTACAAAAAGTGTTCAACAGATTATTATTAATTTTAATATAATATATTTTCATATTTCACATATTATATTTCATATTTCAAATATTATATTTAAATTAATAATAATCGGTTAGAAACATTTTGTAATATTCACACCATGATTATGCCTTCTTGATGAAAGGTGAAAGCTTGGATATTTTGTATTAATTGTAATAAACTTTAATTTTTTCGTGGCTTTTCTTTTGCACATTTTTTACATTCCAACCAAATTCATGCACCCCTCACTTCTCAAATTTCGTAACTCTCAGAAAAGAAGGCAATCACAAAACAATCATTCACAAATAATTATTCTGAATCCTTAATAATAAGAAAAAAGTAAATTATTGTACTTAGTTAGGGAATACAAAGTTACAATAAATGAAACGTTCCAAATAGACTACTGATATCGGCAAGGAGATCTGGACAACGCTGTTTCGTCCTTATGAAGTGTGACTTTTTCTTTTCTTATATTCTAAACCCTTGTTATATCCACCCATTTTTATATCACCTATAATATCATACACAAATCAAAACGATATTTTATTTTTAATTATGTATTTACTTATTTAAACATTTACCAAAATACAGGATCAAGACATCCACCTCCTTCTTATGCCATTCATCAAACTTCGCCACCTACCTTAATGAAATTCTTGACTGACTCCAAGCACACGGATGACAAACTCTTGCGCTCCTCCATGACCAAACCTTCCAATTCAATCGTTCCACCCCACAATTCCGCCAACAAACCACGCACTCATTGGTATAGGAGTTGCTATTTATAAATAAATGAACTACAAAATACATATTTAAAGCTCTTGTTAGAGTAACAATAACATATTTGAATTATTGTCAAATATATGTTATCTTAAATATGTATTTAAATATGTATTGCCGTTCATTTATTTATAAATATTTTTCTACCTTGATAATAGTGTTGAACACTGAACATTTAATAAATTATAAACATTTATGGTTACAGTTTACGGGCTTTTAGTTTTACATAATAATTATTTTACAATGCTGCAATGGGGAACGCATGTTCAAGTACACCTGTACTAATATAAAAAGTTAATTGCTCCGCTTTCACACACGACATCGAGTCTACAACATCCTCACTGCCGTCGCGTCAGCCTCAATCTATAAAAAAATATATATATATCAATACATAAAAACCCAACAGTCTGTTATCTTGTTATCTCTAACAGTCCATTTCAATCTATATGCCTTAAATCCCTACTTCACAAAATAAAAACACCGAAGTCACCCCAATACGATACTGACTCTATAAAATCAACTTCACAAACACGTCAAATAATACCAATTACTATTTTAATTAACCCTTGTCCCTGAATGAAAATGAACCATCGTTTTCTTCATCTTCAGTGTAGGCTATACAACTCCTAAATAATATTCCCAGTTAGCAGTCAAACACCCCACGTCAGAAGGTACATTTTCTATAATTGCCCTACAGCCCTACCTATAAGGGTACCCTACGAATTTCACATACGCTGCCCTCAGATAGACTAACCCGATAACAGTTATTGGATTTTTTTCCATTCTTGGTGATAAGCGGTCCCGTTAGTAAGAGGGCCTGGGATAGTCCAACTTGTATATTTATTCCACTAATATTTATATCAGTAAACTATGTGAAAAACTATTTAAATCAAATAGATCATTATTGAAATATTCAAATGATTAGAAATATGGAACTAATACAGCCTCGGACAGTGGAAAAAGAATTTCATTAGTCATTTAACGTGGTGGGTGAAGACGTGGTCATATAGCTAGGTATAATACCAACTCTAAACTGATGAGGGTAATACCCTGAAACCGCTCCACAGTAGGATTAACATATTAATTGCTAATTTATACTAAAACATTTTTTTACATAAAATAATTGTTTGACATATACGTTGGCAATAATATATATTTATACATAAATTTTGGCAGACGTAAAACAATAGAATAATATCAATTGGAAAGTTGGAAGAAGGTAGGGGAGGGGTGCCGAATTCATACTGTAGCATACCCCCCCCCCCTTCGACCTCCCTATTATTCAAAAATGTCTAATTGTTTTTCTACTAGAAAACTATAATATACAAAAGAAAAAAGAAAAGTTCATAATTAAAGTAGATTTTAATGAAATGTGGTCACTATGAAAGAAACAATATTATTCATTACCAATACCATTCACAGTACATGAGAATGTTAAACAATATCTGAGTAAGAACACCTGAGGATCGGAAGAATTGGTAAGTTATTATTTATGTCAAATGCAGGTCAATAATCTAATGAAACAATGCCTTGTTGCTGTTACAACTTAATACAATGATGATTTTTAATGAATGTAATGAAATATGAATAATATTCAATATAATGTGAATCAGCTTGCAAAAGTAGACAGACAGGCTGCGTCATGATTTAAAACGTTTTAAATTCACAAATAATCTGCAATATGACATCATAGGAAGTGACATGTTCAAATGCAGTATTGATTAATTCATAGGTACAATTATATTAACTATATACGAAAATTTATACCAGAACGAGGATAAAAATGGAATCATATAATTCATGTTTTGATAATTGAATCTTAAATTATAATCAGTTTAATTAAAATTAAGGTAAGAATCAAAAAATCAATCTGAACTTGGATCAGAATCCTCAGCATCTAAAATAATTCAATTTAACATGTCTCAGTCCACAAATACGATTTTAGTCACGAAAACTATTTATTATTAGACAGTAATTCTACAAACAGGTGCGATTAATCAATATTTGAACACAATTTTAGATTCAATTAACGAATTAATCCACGCTAATATTAAACAAATTATTTTCGTTTAATGATATCTGCAGTCTTAGTGAAATGTGTTATTCGTAATACTCATATTACTAATATTACAATCTTCTGGAAATTTATTATAAATAAATTGAAAAGTGATAAATCAATTAAGCAAGCATTGTCAATGAAAGTTAGATATGGAATTTGATAAAAGAACATGTATGTACAAATAAATAGAAATATTTGAGACATTGATGATTTCATATTGTCCGAACTACAACACTGAAACACGGCTGAACTTTACGTTTTAAGTTATATATCACTTCACACTCCCTTTTAGAAACTCTCCAAATGATGAATATTTTTCACAACATCAATTTTGAAAAGGAATACCACATCATATTTTTTAATACATTAATTAGATATAAATAGATATTTCCCGTAGATTAGAAAGGATTTTGTTGAATTTTTTTTCTATCAATAAATGAAAATGAAATCTATACATCCTTTCAAAAAGGGTTTAATCCATTATTATGCATAACATGAGAAAATAATAGTTGAGACAGATTAACACAAATTAATAATTCATGTCTTTAATATGAATCGTAATAATTTTTGGAATATATTTTATATATATATAAAGATGTATCTTTTTATTGCTTTCATTTTGTCTTAAAATTAATTAATTGTTTACTTAAATTAATATTACATTCAACTAAATACTAGCATAAAGTCCACTGCGAACTGAATTGACATAATTTAAAGTTAATAGAGCATAATATAAATTTAATGATCTTCCATGAATAATATCAAATTGCAGTTAGAATGTTTCAGTTTGTTTTCAAAAAATACAAAAAATCTATAATACAGTCAAGATTTCTCATAATTCAATATAACAAATTTAATTGAAACAGTTTAGCAAACAATTTCTCCATTTACTACAAACAAACCAGCAGTAGTTCGGACTAATAAACAAGTCAACAATGTCAACAATAGGCACTAAAATATAGAAGACAGAATGCAATCGATCAGATCACATTGTCAGTTACCAATAAAATATAAAACTAACTACATTAAACAGTAGACAATGAACTACATAAACTTATGAATTAACAATAATAAACTTGAAAAAGTATGGAACAGTAATGGTTTCTAGTGGGAAATATTCATGGATGAATAGACTTGTGTAATTGAACATATTAGGAATACACGTTTCAAACTTTTCAGACAAAAACTGAATTTGTTGTTAAATAATGATTTCATTCATGTTAGGAAACGCCCAACATCACTTCGAAAATTTTACATTTTAATCAAAACTTTTTGTTAATTAAAAAAGTACTTATTGAATATTTTATAAATGTGTAAATAAATGAACGTTTCTGCAAAGTTACAGAAATACAAATAATACCAATTATTTCCGTATGTAGCTAATTGTTTATTTGTTCAAAAAGTAATTGTTATTAATAACTATGTAAACGGTGTAAAAGTCTTATTTTCATACGTAAGTAATCCGTTAACTGCGTAAGTAATACATATAGGTACAAAAATAAATAAAGTAGTAATGTTTACTAGGAAAAAATGATTTCGAGCTATTAACTAATGACCAAAGATCGATAGATCGATAATCGATAGATGACAAGCAGCATTTGTTTTGGATAAGGAGCTGTATAGTTAATGGCGGAGCATGAGGTTACACATCTGACCGATTTCTGAATAAAAAACGTATGGGCGGTAGCTCAGTAGGGCCTACCAGGTTCCAAGTGGAGGGCCATACGATTGTTAGGCTGACCACAGCAGCTGGACCTCTTCAGTTTTACACACTTAATTGTACCTGCAATGAAACATTGAAACAAATATAAATAATTTATAAAATAATTATAGAGAAGCAATTAATCGTAATTAAAACAGTACTGCATTCACGCCAAAAGTTAGAAGTATTGTATTTGAAGACATTAAAAATTTTAAAAAAATTAATTCACAATAACAATACTAGAAGTCATCAAAATTTATTAAATAATAAATACTACTATATAAATACTACTTAGTATAAATAGCACTTAATATATATACTAAACTTAATATAAATACTATTTAATATTATGATTCAACAACAAAATGGAATTCCAGCATGTAGCTATATTGTTCTTTAAAGTCATGAAAGATTTCAATTTTAATTTCTCTTATTTGAAGTCATACAACTCACGTTTAAGAACACATAAGGAAACTATCGCGATTGTATTCCCTTCTGAAAGCTACGTGGAGTCATCAGCATATTCTTCGAGAAAGTCAAAAGCTTCATTCGTAACAACGTTGCCTAAAACGAAAAATCAATAAAAATCAATAAAATATATTTTAAATACTCCTCCGCTCGGTAAAGTACTATCAGAACATGAATTTTTTATATTTTGACATAATTAAGACTCAATTGTTGACGCATGGATTCAAGGAGAGATTACATTTGTGAGGAATATATTATTAAATAATGAAATGTTATGTAACAAAACAGTGAAATAACAAATCATTATTAATATCTGATTGAGTTCTCAAAATGTTTTAAAAAACATATCCATTTCTCTGCTGGTTTAATCAATATATTACAAATTTTTAAGACATTTTAATTTAATAAGTCTGTTATTGTACAAATAATTGTATTTGCCTGCATAATACGTTTAATAAATAATCGAATAAATAACTTTATATGTTTTTAATAGTAAAGATTATATTCCATTGAACTCCATTCCTAAACAGTGCCACAAAAGGAACTAAAAATATAAAAGAACCAAATGACATTCTTCAGCTTTTCATTGAAAAAGGATTTTTAATTTATAAATTTTGTAATTTTATCAATTAATACAATTGTTAATTTATTACAAAAATTCAATCGTTACGTACAAATCATTGCTTGGAATTTAAAACGTAATAATCATTATTTTATTTTAAAAAACGTCCTGAAACTTTATTTTTAAGTTAATTCATTAAGTTTATTTTAGTTGCATCAAAGATTTAGATTATTGTTTCAAATATTTAGCGTCTCTTGTTGTGCGGAACCTATACAAAGGGGATTTTAAACAACACTCTACTTTACATAGTGCAACTTACTGTTGACTTTGAAGGATGTAGGGATAAGACTTCCGAGGAGATAAGGGGACATGAATTGATTGTTGTAAGGGAGTCTTAAATTAAGTATTGATTTTTTGCCAAGTGCAGACTAGGAAATGATGTGCGTGAACATACTGCATATTTTAATATTTTTCTTTATAACTATGAAGAATAAGGGTTTATTTAAAAACATACGCGACAACCTTATATAGGTCATTTTTAAAAGAGGAATTCATTGGTATAATTTGTGTCTTTATTAAACCTAAATTAAACTCTCTGTGAAAGGTCATTAACATATTATGTCTTTTAATTAAAGCGATTTTATAAGATTACATCTGATTTATTTTTTGTTTTCACTGCATGTATAATTCATAATTACGTAAATTATTTATATTACACATATAATATATGAAAACATATATTCCGCACATAAATATAATAACAGTTTATTTTAATAATAATAATGTAGAATACCATGCTGGGAATTTCATATATGTGTATTAGTAGACTGACAAAGATTGTTAATTAATGCCATTAATTTAATTAGATAACCTAGATTCAGTTTTAAGTTTTAACATTGTAAGACAACATATACTATTATAGAACCTGTTATAAATCTACAATGACAGTTTTATTAAAAGAAATGAACACAACACACGAAGGTAACATTTAAAGCATGAAATTGTTCGTATTTGAAAATAGTTTTACAAGCCGGAAAAAATAATTAGTTTTGTACTTTGCTGTCGTGAAACGGTATTAATTGCAAATATTTGAGAAACCTTTGAGAAAAGAGTTGACCATACTTAAATAATCGTATACGTACAAATCGACTAGGCTACATACACTTTGTGCAAGTTTGGTTATATGGCTTGATTCAGTAAGAAAAGTGTGATCACAGAAGTGGTGTTGAACATGAACAGGGCTAGTAGGGAAAATAGTTGCTATACAGCATCTTGTTTTGATAATCTTTTTCTACTTTCGGCGAATTTAACAGTCGAATGGGCAATTAGAGCAAAGTGATACAATTGTTCCAAGTGAACAGGAATTAAAGTCCAGAGGTTGTCATATATTAATTTCTAACGATAAAGTGAAGAGGAGGGTAGTGAAACGGGTGGTTTTGTAAAGGGACAATTAATTTTATCAGGTATAGAAGAGTACAGCGACATGACAGATAATATAAATAAATGAATGAAGACCAATAAATAAAGACCAATCGACCAATCGATGAAGACCAATAAATTAAAACCAATCAATGAAAACCAATCAATGAAAACCAATCATTGAAGACCAATCAATGAAGACCAATCAATGAAGACCAATCAATGAAGACCAATCAATGAAGACCAATCATTGAAGACCAGTAAACGTGCACAAATTTTGATATTAATGACTCGATAGAAAACCGTATATATACTATTTATATACCTATTCTGCAAAATTACATAACATAATAGTTTTATAGTTAAAGAAATGTAACATTATATAATATATTATAATAGAATATAACCAATATCTGCATGGAAATATTCATTTTGGCGGTTAATATGTCGTAAATATTTAAAAAATGATTAACGTGACGTCACTGTGCTTAATGTGAATATTACGATACTGATTATTGATTTGTTGAATTAATAAATCTTATTAATATATATTGATCTAATATGGCTCTTAATAAAATACCATATCGCATCGCAATGCATGGCGAACGGTGTGACTAACTGATATTCTCCACTTCTTGAAATACTCTTCAGCCATCTCACAGCTCACCCTCCTGACGCATATACTTGCTGGTGACGCTGCGTACATCACTCAGACTCACCTTCCTGACGCATATACTCGCTTGTGACGCTGCGTACATCGCTCAGACTCACCTTCCTGACGCATATACTCGCTGGTGACGCTGCGTACATTGCTCAGACTCACCTTCCTGACGCATATACTTGCTGGTGACGCTGACTCACCTTCCTGACGCATATACTCGCTGGTGACGCTGCGTACATCGCTCAGACGGCGACCTCCAATCAGAGCCGAGCTACGTGGAAGTCTCCTTATGGGAGAAGAGGGGTTCGATATGGGGTATCCGTTCACTCCCGTCTCGATCGTCGCTGATTGGACGAATACGGAGGGGAAATATTAGGTAAGTGTTAGTGGTCGTAGTCATGGTGATATTGATTCTGTTACAAATTTTATTAAATCAAGATTTCAAAGAATATTTACAATGAAAGTTGCAATTCGTAATTTGTATTTATTATGCTCTTGTAAACAATAAATATTACGATTAAGTTATGAAATTTATGAAATATTAAATATTATGTAACCAAAAAATAAATAAGTATATAAATAAATAATTTAAAATTAGCGAAACCAGTATTTATGAATCATCTTAAATATTTATAATTATAGCAGGTAACGTTTTTGCAGATATAAAAATAACATGATAGAATCAAAAGATCAAATTAAAATTATCAATATATTGATATAAGGTTCAAGAAAATGTTGCAAAGATTCAAGATAAACTTTTCGTTGAAAATTTCGTTAATTAAAATCGAGCATTGATTAATTGTTAATTTTCACCAATTTAAAGGAGTTTAAAGTCCTTTCTAATAGCTGAATTCGATTTTGACGCAGAATATTAACTGAGAAATGCTCTAATTAGTAGACATTTATTGTATATTAATTAGTTATATGTTCAAATTCAGTACATTGTGAACAATTATGAACTTATTAGGTTAATGTTAATGAAAATTGTCATTTGGGTGAGTATAATAATAGTTCGATACTGACAATGCAACTTTACACCATCATTCTCAATCTGCAATAGGCTATACTATAACCTAGGTCTTCCATTTACAAGATATGGTTCTTATAATAAAGGTGCTCCACGACCTTTGGCTTCAACATTGTTGGCAACATTTATGAACTTATTGGGATTAATAAACTGAGGAAGCAGAAAAGTCATTAAAACTTATAGTTGGGTCATCGGCATCCAACAAGCGGTTGGAGAATTGGACTCCGGCTGATCAATGCGAAGTACAAACGGCACAATGAACTCTGTTCACTATAGTATACAATGTATAGTAAATGTTCAGTTTGATACTTGCTGTTTTAATATTTAAGTGGAAGATACGATATATACTGTTTACTATAGGGGTACACACATGTCTGTTGATTCGGCAGAGTTGATGAGCGCTTCTCTGACGAACTGGATTCTAGAGTTAGGGGTGACGAAACCCGGTTCGAAATCGGGAACCCAACCGGGGGCTCAACTCCTTTGGGCCGGTAGGCGTAGAGTCCGGACACTGGTCGCGTGGCAGCGCTCTCTGTTGTTGTGAAAGGTGGGTGTGGTATAGACATTTAATGGTGGTATAAGTTGTGTGGCCTACATAACTTCATGTAGGCCTATTCATCAATGTCACGCACAATTGATAGGCCTACATATCAAACATTTGATATAAATAGATTTATTGTCTATCAATTAGTTAATCAAACAAAATTTCTGTCAAAACTCTCTGTCCAAATTTAATTACTGTAAAACTTATGACATTAAATAATTATATTAAAAACTAGATAATACAGTAGAAAAATCATGCATATTTCAATGAGTATTACTCTAGTAGGGACAAAATAAGAAGGGAACAAGAAAGGGAGGGACAACATAAATCAGAGAAAAGGCGATCATATAGGCCGACTACGAGGTAAAGAAGGCAACAAGGTCTTAGATGGTCCTAGGTGGTCCTAGATGGTCCTAGGTGGTTCTATGTAATCCTAGATGGTTCTAGATGGTCCTAGGTGGTTCTAGGTGGTCCTAGATGGTCCTAGATGGTCCTAGGTAGTCTTAGGTGGTCCTAGGTCTTCCTAGGTGGTCCTAGGTGGTCCTAGATGGTCCTATATGGTCCTAGATGGTCCTAGATGGTCCTAGATGGTCCTAGATAGTCCTAGATGGTCCTAGATGGTCCTAGATGGTTTTAGATTGTCCTAGGTAGTCCTAGGTGGTTCTAGATGGTCATAGATGGTCCTAGGTGGTCCTAGGTGGTCCTAGGTGGTCCTAGGTGGTCCTAGATGGTCATAGGTGGTCCTAGATGGTCCTAGATGGTCCTAGATGTTCCTAGATGGTCCTAGATGGTCCTAGATGGTCCTAGGTAGTCTTAGGTGGTTCTAGATGGTCCTAGGTGGTCCTAGATGGTTCTAGGTCGTCCTAGGTGGTCTTAGATGGTCCTAGATGGTTCTAGATGGTTCTAGGTAGTCCTAGGTGGTTCTAGATGGTCCTAGGTGGTCCTAGATGGTCCTAGGTGGTCCTAGATGGTCCTAGATGGTCCTAGATGGTCTTAGATGGTCCTATATGGTCCTAGATGGTCCTAGATGGTCCTAGTTGGTCATAGGTGGTCCTAGATTATCCTAGGTTGTTCTAGATGGTCTTAGGTGGTCCTAGGTGGTCCTAGGTGGTCCTAGGTGGTCCTAGGTGACATACAGTGACATACACTGGATAACATATTAAAATCGCTCATTTAAGATATTATTTAAACCAATTGGTTTTATAAATAGCTTAGATAACATGAGATTTAAGCGTGGTATTATCCAATTTAGATAATAAATTGTTGATTATATTAGTTACTTAGAATAAAATATTAGTGATCTTGCAGCGTGGTGGAAGAATAAACAATATTTTTATTGGCTAGTTTATGCTGGTAATTTTTTAATTATTAAAATATGATAATGCCCATTCTCATTTCGTAGTTCATAATATTTATATTTAATATTAACTATTTTCGAAATTATATGGTTAATTATTCCAAAGAGTATTTTCTTCATTTTTTTCATTTTTCACCATTGAATTTTTTATCAAATTTATATCGATATAATCATTTAAGATAACTTTTTTTATAACGGTATACTTTTGCAAACATATTAAATAAATCCAAAGTTCGATAAAAATATAATATATTTATTTTATAATACTATGTATTACCACTATGCTGATAAGAAAAATAATTAAATCGTGATGCTGAATAACATAAGTATAATATCAGTAAAAATTGAAGAATGTACACACTCTAGTGAAAAGGTAAAATTGGTAAATTGAATACTTTATTTGTTTATGAAAAAACTATTTTTTATTTCTATGATATTACGTCACTGAACTCTGAATAAAAAAGTAATTTCTAAAGTAGCCTACTCTTAATAAAACGATAATATTTAAAATAAACGATAAAATTAGTATTTCCAATACAATTAATGACGTTTTTTAAACATGTTAGGATGGCTGAATGATTAAATTCTGATAAAATCTAAAATGATTCGGTTGTGTAACATTTAATCTATTGAGTCTAAATTATTGTAGTTAGTATCGAAACAATTGTTCTGTTTCGTAGTTCCACAGTGGATCATTGTATAAACAGTTGATTACTAACTGATAAACAACATAATGAACTGAATGAGAGGTTATATTGAATATCCAATAATTTTCATTATCGTTGTCATTGTCATTCATAATTAATCAATTAATTTCAATATAATTATCAGTAAATATCAAATCATTTAATTTTTTTTCATTAAAATCTGGTATTATTTAATTTATTGTAAAATTATTTAGTAGAAAAAATATATAAATACAAATTATAGACGAATTTTTAAAATGTTAATATTACTTGTTCTTCTATATACTACTCACCAATATTACTTGTTCTTCTATATACTACTCACCAATATTACTTGTTCTTCTATATACTACTCACCAATATTACTTGCTCTGAAAATGCTGTTTGAACGATATGGTACTTGACGTTCTTCATCTTCCCCTGGATCGTATGCGGGATTAATTCCTAAACAATGCAGAGGTTTTAACAATTAAAATTAAAAGCACAAAAAAATAGCAAATCACCAAAACATTTTCCCTGTGCTACATAGATGCAAAAATATAATATAAAGATGGACAAACAAATAACGTATATTTTAGATACAGTTAACGTTACTATTATAAAAGTACAACTAAACAGTACTGATCTTTGCTATCTAAGCATTATGTTAATTTGGAAGAAATGTTTCTCATTGGATTTATTTTATATCCAAATCCAAGCTGTTTTGTGTTTCCACTATAAGCAAATTCACCATTTGCTTTACGCTTAAGAATAACATCGACTAATTTTTCGTTTGAAGATATCTGTAAAGTAGCTGGTGTTTGAGCTATATTCGAAGTCGGCAAAATATTAGAGACAACGATTTTGTTATAAAAGATTTGTAGGCTGTTTCCTATACTATTTTGATAGTGTCGATAATTACAAATCTGAGCTTGGTATTGTTCTATGTAATCTAAATTATAAGATAAAATTTTTTGTTTCAATAAATTATCATTAATTATTAAGTATTGTAAATATTATAGCAATTAATTTATAAATATTTCTTGAATTCATTGACATCTTTTACCAAACGAATAACTATAAATTGAAAGCAATACGAAATCTAAAATCAGTATTTAGTTTGAATTGTATAGTTAATTTGTACGCAAGCAGTATTGGTAAGTCATAAGTTCCTCAATCTCTGCCTACATCAATAACTACGTCATAAATGTAGTTCATGCAAAGTTGACTCTGTAATTAGCGGTAAATTGTGATAGTTCAAATGAATAGTTTAAACTTAGCCAAGCGTGCCAAAGCAGCATAGGCTATCTAGGTCAATCACATTTTATAAGACTTGCGTTAGAACAAAGTAATAAATCATTTTTATTGTTATGCATAATACTTCTGATCTATTATACGGAAAAGCATTAAAAGGTAATTTATTGGGATGATCACTTTAAGATGATTTCCAAAAAAGAAACTGATTCAAATATTTCAAAATCTATCTCTTAAAAACTATTTTGGTTTATTTACTATAGGCCTTCCTAAGCCTTACTTTGCGTTAGCATTTTGTCATTCCAAATAGTGTCATTTCAAACGTTGGACTTAAAGGTTATGTGTACCAATTGAGTGAGCTCTTAACTTGCGGGAAATTCTTACTAAAATCATACTTCATTTCCTGGTTAGAGGAGGATAAATATTCCATTTCCTGATTTCTTTGAAAGATTGGAGTAATGCTATGAATTTATTAAATTTCAAATTATAAATTCAAACTGTAAATTTAATATTTTCATCAAATATTTTCACTTAATTCAAGATTTATCCAGATAACACCAAGAACTAACAAAACAATAAATTAAAATAAATTAATTAAATAAATACGTCAAACGAACTGCCATTGGCAGCGCACCGCTGTTGCTAGCCAAGAATGGTTCCTAGACAACCACACTCAACATGCGCTCACACATCGCCGTTCATTTGAAACAAATACCGAGCTTGGCAAGTTTTAATTCAAATCACACTGCAAGTTTGTGGCACAACGTGAATGGGTGGATGTGCAAAGATTGGTAACCTCTCAAAGGCTGTAATCGGGTTTGCTAAAAATTTCAATGCGATAGGCCTAAGTATTGATTTTTCTAAAGCCAAGTTCTATTTATTTAAAATTGACGGGGTGCGATTTACACTGTGAAGTTTATTTAAGCTCTGTTTTAAACACTTTTTAAATATTTATATATATCTATATTTTATGTAGCTAAAAATAATCAAATAATATTTTATTCTGTGCATTAAAAAATGCCTGTAGTTGTACCATACTGAACGTTGTGTGCTTTTCAATTGGGCATTTCTATTTTTTTAAATAAAAATCATTTTAAATACTCGTTATTCAATGGCATGAGAAAAAAATGCCCTTTACATAATTTTTATGTACTATTGAATATATGATAGAACTGTTTTTTATCATTCTTCACTGCGATTAGATGATGACCACTTTTTAATGGTAATGTACAATAGTTTGACAGCACGACAATTCGTCGAATTAATTTGTTTCAATTTATTGGACTGGTGGTCGGTTGCAGTGTTGGTGGCGCCCTCATTCTTATCGGCATTGTGATTGGTCTATACTGCGCATTCGGCCGGTGAGTCATTGCTTAACATCTGTTTTAATCTTAGTGTAATAGTGCTGATCCTTTAACCACGTGTTTTTGAATTTGAATTTGAATTTTGAATGTCATTCTCATGATTAAACAAAATATACTCTATTGGTTTTTTCGAAGCCCCCGAAAATCAAATTTTCAAGAAAGGTATAATATAATTTGTTTTACTGTATTTATTTGTAACCTCTTTTGTGGTTTCAACGTTTGAGGGAAAAGCCGGAAAAATACAAAAACCCATACCTCGAGGTCGACAATAATAAAGTATCTAAAATAAAAGAAACGATGTTAAGTTAAAGAGGACGTAAACTGTAACTAAATTATAATGATATATATTTCTATACAACGTGATGACTAATTGTAATGAGTATGTTTATTTAATCGTTACTAGGTACACATTTCTTGTTTGTTGATATATATACTATTATAGTATATAAATATATATATATACAAATATATAAATATATTAATATATATAGGATATAAATATAATATTTTTTATCCACAAATTGTAAAATAATACGATAGTTATATTAGAAAATTTTAATAATTAAATAAAATTAGGCTTAATCTATTTCATTTGTTTAGTTCAGAATTATAACAAATGTATACGTATATCGACCATTTTTATCGACCTTCAAAAATCCCGTTTATTTGTTTATCTTGACTTGGCTATTTTTTCATTCACGACCTTGAAAAATAGGTTAAATTTTCTCCTTATTTAAGTCACAAACACCTTTTTGTCACCACGTCATAGAACTTCTATTAAACTGTTGTTACTTTTTGGAATGAAAACAAATAAAATGGGGTTGATTGGATAGATACAATAGACACGTAAGATAACTTAACGTTAAATATCTTAATAATAATTTGCTAAATATATTTATTTATAAAAAAAAAAATTAAACAAAACTGTTCTCTCATTCTAGTGGATCTGAAAGCACTGCATGACATTTATAAAAAATCCAAACTATACTTTTCCTTAAACACTTTACTTGACTGTTCCATCTCGTTCAACCCTTATCGCCCCCCAATTCAGCAGAAAACAGGCAAAGCAACGCAAACAATCGACCAACAAAGCCGCCTCAAACTCCCTCAAGCGGCACACGAATGGCTACCGGCCCGATCACATCAAATCCGTGAGTGAGCTAGTCGCCGGCCCCTCACCGCCCCACGACCGCCCCGTCGGGTACGCGATCCCCATGAGGTCCCTTTACAACTAATCCTCATCGGCCCGGAACAGCAGTGGCGCCTCAAGGGGGTCCTCGCCGCACAAGATCCCGTCGATCACCGGGTCCGCGGCTTCTCGTCCGACTAGCGCGGTGGACTTCCACACATACCAGGTGGCTTAGGGACTGATAGTGGCCGTATTCTCGAAAGCGGCTCGCGCTCAGATTGAGCGGCTGCTCAAGTTCACTCTGAGGCCGATCCCAAAACCCCATTCTCGAACACCGGCTCAAGTTGAGCGTGCGCTCAGTCACGTGATTTGTGTGGAAGTAGGTCGCATGCGACCAGCTGTAAGGCATGTGATTGGCTGTATGACCAATCAGCGTCATAGTAGGCTGCTTACGTCAAGCGTTAAACTTTACAGTTTTTTTACAATATTTTAAGATGGAACACGCCATGTCCGATAACGAAATCGCTATACTACTGAACGAATTTGAAGAGAGGTAACCTGTTTTGTATCCTCTCCAAATCAAAACGAATTAGTTCACAAATCTGCCTAAATGTAGGTTTATCAAACCTAAACATTTTCGGATTTTTTTGTCAGATAAATTAAAAATCTCTCGTATTTCTTCGACAACTCTTTCGTCTCTGTAAAGCAGTAAGTCCCAATAGGCAGCCATAATTTTATTCGTACAGTAAACTCAACCAACTAGCAACTGGCACAAAAGCAGACATATATAGGCTAATATATGAATCTAAACAAGCGGAACAAAGGGCTGAGCCATAGGTGAACCAGCCTCATAGCAGGCTCAGGTTTAGGGTGAGCCGGTGTTGAGCCGCTTTCGAGAATACGGCCATTGGTTACAGGGCATTGTTAGTGGTGGAAGATGACCGGGGAACCAATATTTTTTTTAAATATTAAATTAATTTAATATTTTTCTAAACTCGTGTGAGGCCTATATGCTTTTTTACCATCTTGATCAGTAGTTATTGAATATGGGAAGTGTGACGG
>JAUZND010059829.1:0-18338 GCA_034780555.1 Coelogynopora nodosa
CTCAGGCACGCACACGGTGACCCTTATTAACACAAGGAAAAACAACAAAAATAGAAAGAAGCCGAGCCGACTTTCGTATAATACTTCATCAGGGCTAAATTAGAATAATAAAATACAAAATTAATTTAATACATAATAAATCTTTTAGATTACGGCTCCGATTAAAGGAGCTTACAAGATCAACATCATTATCACAAAGAGAGGGATAGAGTGACGGAGATAGGGAGGGAGTGAGGGATGAAGTGACTGAGATAGGAGGAGAGAGGGATGGAGATACGTTGATAGGAAGTAGAGAGAGGAGAGCGGGGGTGATATCCCACTACCAAGACACTGACTCATACAAAAAGTGGTCTCCAAAATATCATTAAATTTTGTTTTAATGAAATAGCCGAGTAAACTTTCGATATAATTTCTTCATCAGGGCAAAATTAAACAAAAACGATAATAACACAACAATTTTTAAAACATAGTAACAAAAATAAGCCACATAAGTGTAAAATAAACTATAAACGGTTATTTCAAAGCAAGTAAGAGGATGGAGTGACGGAGATAGGAAAGGAGAGAGAGAGAGAGGGAGTGACGGAGACAGGAGAAGAGAGAGAGGGATGGAGTGACGGAGATTTACCTTGAGCAGTATCTCGACACAGACCAGGTTGGCCCGCAACAGCTCCGTATTGGGGAACTCGTCCACATCCCAGAGCCCCGGCCGAAAGATCAATACCCGGCGACCTTCGGCGTCAACCCCGCCTGCCACCGAGGTAATCCCCTGGTCGAGGACCTGCCGGACGGCTGTGGGCCGGAAGTTATGGAACACCTCGGGGTGCTCGCGGCGGATCATATAGTAGTTGAGGTAGAGGGCGTAGGCGCGGTCGTAGTCGAACTTGCGGGCGCGGAGAAAGCGCAGCAGGAAGGGGCTGTCCATGCGTCCGTGCAGGTCTGGGGTGGTGCGAGGTAGGTTACAGGTGATGAGTGTTCGTAGAGGGATATGGAGTAGAACAGCGGCTCCCAGTCCTTTTATCATGAAAAGTAAGACTTTTTAGAGAGTGGACACTGTTATAACTTTGCTCAACGTGTTTTCCTGCAACGTTATTGATTTATTGTAGTAAAACTGAAGTAAGGATTATAGAAATTTGTTCCAACAAAACGTTACAAAATATTTAATGAACTAAGATAGTATGTAAACCTTTTTTAAATATGTAGCGAAACCAAATTCCACGACGTGGATTAAATAATGATTACAATAAATATAGATATTATTACAAAATAATAATACTTTTAAATACTATAGTAATTGGAGTTTGTTTTAGGAAGCACCAAACTATATCCGCTAATAATGTGAACTAACAATATTACATTAAAAATGTAACTCATTACTGACTCTAAGATTGGATACTAAAGCTCACTATTATTCAGAGGTGTGCCTCATTTCAGTAGTACTGCAGGCTAGGTGTAAACTAAAATAAAATTGTGAAATACTAATGATGCAATTAATACAATATGTTAGTCTGGTAAATATTGTCGCCGACATTACAAAAATGCATAAATACACACCTAATAAAAAATATAAATGTGTGAATAAACCCACTTTTGTTGGCCACAACCAACTCTCTTAGAGCCTGAATATCTCGTTCACGCCATTCCGGTTTCTCATTCAGTTCAGCTTCTGCCTTGGCAACTAGATTGGCAGGCAGATTTAATGTAGAAGGATCATCTTCAATAGTTTCCATTAATTACTGAAAAGGAAATTGAGAAAAGTTGGTAATCAATAATTAATTTCAATTAGTAAGAGGTATTGTTTTTCATATAACTTGCAATTCCACTTGCTTAATCAGAATTATTTAACCACATTATTATAGGGCGACATCTTATAAATAATTTAAATAATGTCACAGAAAGTATTTCAATCATAAAATGGTCATAAAAACTTCAAACAGTATTGAAATAAATAAAGTAATGAAATAACATATCCAATTAATCATAATAAGTTATTTAAAATATAAAGAAGTGGTAGCTCCAAAACTGTGTTGTTGCATATAATAAGATTATATTAATAAATAATACTTGTAATTTACGATTATATAAAATAATATAAATAATAAAAAATAATAAAATGTGTAATTTTATGAAAATTGGATAGAATTATGTGAGATATAGAATATTATCTACAAATATAAAAAAACGTGTCTAAAAAACTGCATAATATATAACACAAAATTGTATTTTAAAAAAGTTACAAATTTCTGGTTAATAAAACATAATGACAGTACCTAAAGATTATTATTTTTATTAGTTGATAAAAAAACTCACAATGCTATCTTTTATTAGGTATGCATTTAAGAGCTGTAATTATATATTTGTTAAAGGTATAACCAAGATATCTGACATCATAACCCACAAATTCACACCTTATAGCGATATTGTCAATAAAGAAATTCAGTTAATTCAGAATTTGTGAGTCTTCATGAAAAATATAAACATTATGGACTGCAATATTGTCATAAACTGTAATTATGTAACAAAGGAAAAATTTGTGAAAATGGCTGAATAATTAAGATAAGTGCACAGCTTTAATAATAATTTTAAATTAAAAGCATTCCTAAACTGGCTTAACAAAATGTAGAATATTCAATTTAAAACGGTTTTCCTTTTAATGTACAATCACATTCTTCCTAATATATTGCAGATCACCATATTTTTGAATTGGTAGATCCCAAATCCTTTATATTCTTCTGACTGGGTATTTCTCTACAGATCAGCTGCAACTTAACAGAAATATCAGCAACATATCTTTTTAATTAATAAGAACATTCAGTATTAATTTATATTCGATTATGTCATGAGTTATTTATATATCTTTTTTTTTTAATAGTTTTTAATGACTTAATTTAATAAATATCTGAAGTAATTAAGCCAGCTATAAGCTTTTTATTAATATGTATTCTGGTTATCATAATATAAATAAATAATAATGTTATAATAATAATATTATATATTCAACAGTTCATATTATATTATGATATAACTTTAATAGTGAAAAATATTTAATGGTAAAATAATCAGATGTTTAGTATCAAATTAAATAAGAGTGATATTTAAAAACTAAAAGTAATATAGAATTATTTATGTGACCTGTATAACTAATGTAAAAAAATAATGTTATATTAATTTATTGGCATATGTATATATAAAAAGGTTTATATATATATATATATATATAAATATGTTGGTTATGTAAAATTATGTTATTTAATCTTAAACATTGCACATATTTTACAACTGTTAAAGGTGTACATGATAATTTTGATCAGCCTTTATAAAGCTAACTAAACTTTTTGTTTTTTATTTCAAATTTTATAGAGATACTAAAAAATGGTAATTAAATATTTATTTGAATAAAAAGATTTTAATCTATTAAATTATACTGCTAACATAGGTCATATAACAATACCGATAATTAATATATACCAAATAAATATGTAAAATAATACAAATAAATAATCAGCCAACCTCAGAACCGGCATATTTTAATGTAAACATCAAAGTTTGCTTTATAAGCCACCTTTCTCACTTATTTTCATATTAAATTCCAAGGGTTACCTCAGTTTGTTTGCATAATTAATCAGTCAACAATAACCTAAAACTATACCAGTTTATTTTTATAAATAAATCCAACTGTCTATCCTGTCCTATTCTAGTAATCAGGCAACTAAATACCCCAGGCTGCTAGTTTTCATATATTATTGAACGTCATTGCTAGACAACTAGTCAGAGTGAGTGACAAATATACTTAGCAAATTGTTGTTTCTTCAAATCCAGTTTTTGTAAATATTCAGAAAAGCATCTAAACATGTGCATCAAGACTTTAGTGACCTGTGGCAATCTACTGGAAAAGTAGACCCATTCCATAAAAAGTATGAGACAAACCTGTACAAAAACATTATTCATTACAATCGGAATTATCTTCGACAATGAATTCCATAAGTTATTGTTAAAGTAATATTAAAAAAATTAATCTATTTTAGATTTTGACTGAATTATAAATTTATTAGTTAATATATTGACTACTTATGTCTCTATTATGAGTAATATATATATAATATTAATATTCTCTATTGGATGTAATATATTCCATCACTCTGAAAGTATGTTTTTCTGATAGATTGGGAATATGTTTCTATTTATCGGCAATATATTTATGTGGCATAAAACATATATTTTTTGAGATAATTGCATGGGAAGTTTATTTGGTGGCCATTTTGAAATATGATGTAATACAAAAAATTAGGCCCAATAATTTTTTTCCAAAATGGAATCCCTAATAGGTCTAGTATATATTGTACATCTCATTAGGGATTCATATATTTTTCTTTCTTAAACCTTCTTCCCATCACCCATGCCCTGATCCTCATATTGCTCCTTTTTATTATGCAATTATTTAACTAGTGTTATATCAAAAATTCTGAGTGAGCTTTACATTTCTTTAAATAGTAGTAGTGAATCTCAGGCTGCTTCCCCAGAATCTATATTATAACATTGAGTAATATTATTGAAACTAATAATTTAATTTATGAAAGGTGCCCTATACCTATTTTAGGCCTATTGTATAATGTATTAGTTTAAAATATATATAATATTTTTTATAAACAAGAATACTACTTTTAGATCTAAAACAATTAAAAATAAATTGATATAAATGAGGACAGTATATCTCAGTCATAAGATTATTAAATTTATGAAGAAAACTGGATAGTTCACTATAAAAGTTTGTGTCTCATAAACTTGCTGTTTTGCTTCATCAACTTAGAGTCATTTACTAGCTCAAACATATGATTTTATGACAAACATGGTTGGATAATATTAATAGTATGGTGCTAATGTTTATGGAAATATTTTAGATATATTAAAAGCAACTATCCTTGACATTTTTTTCATGTCTCAACTGTGTTCCATGTTTGGCCATATTTCCAGTTATATCATGCAAATATAGACAACACCATATTTTAATAACATATCAGATCACCAATATAGGATCTAGAAGACACAATGACTATACTTAATGATTCACCAACAATATCAGTTTTGTGAGAATTAAGCCTAAGCCAAGGCTAAGCCTAAGGATTTGTACCAAAAGTTGGCCATATTAAGGCCAAGGCTATATAAGTATACTACTAACATATTGCCTGCTTGAATAATTGATTGTACTAAATGTTATTTAATGTAAATTCACAATTTGCGTCAAATTAATCAATTTTTGTACTAATAATGATGGAAAGAAAATAAAATACATACAAAAATATGGTTAATTTTGTTATACTGGTTATATAATATGCCTCACACAAACGAATTTAGCATATTGACCTTTTTGACTTGCCCCCCCTCCCCCACTATTCAATAAATTCTTAGATCCGGGCCTGCTATAGTATATTCATTTCTAATAATTCAACACAACGTAACTAAGTCTAAACCAATTATTTATTTGTAATATGGAGGGTTGAAGGTGGTTCAAATAATGCGGTGTTTGTAATAGTGTAATGATGGAATAGGTTATATTTATATATATGTGCTAGATTTATTGTAATTATCTGGGGGTAAGATGATATTATAAATATTATCTTACAGGGTAACATTGTCTGTTTGTATTAATATATTTTGTTTAACTGTGTATATAAGATGTCCGGTTGAGCGCACGAGAACATTCAAAAAGGTCAACAACGCGAGATTGCGGAGAGTAAAGTGGTACATTGGTGGTGAATGAGTAAAAACTGAACTATTGGTGAGTGGCAATGATTTGTGAGTGGAGATTTACCGATAGAGAGAGAGTGTCCAACTTGTAATACTGTGACACCAATAATATATCTTTGATTTCATCTTGTGTTATTCTATCTGGACTTTATTTTGTGGATTAATAAAGGAACTCTGTGTTTAGTAGCAGAGTGCTACCGTTTTGATAATATTAACGTTTAAAAAGGGAGCAGATAGGCAGGCACAAAAAACGTTTCTATTATATATTTGTAAAACCCGGTAATGTCATCATATAATAAAACAAATTATATAAAATCTTAATGTTTCGAACAAACGAATTTAGCATATTGCCCTGTTTAACTTGCCTCCCCTCCCCCCACTATTCAATAAATTCTTAGATCCGGGCCTGTTATAGTATATTCATTTGTAATAATTCGACACAACGTAACCAAACCAACGATTTATTATATATTTGTAAAACCCGGTAATGTCATCGTATAATAAAACAAATTATATAAAATCTTAATGTTTCTAAGACATGAATGGAGCTATATAAAGGAAGGAAATGTTCACTTGTGAGGACATGAATGAAGCTTATATATTTAAATAGTTAAACTATACATTAAATTGGATATTAAGCAAAGAAGTGTGTTTAAACCTATAATTACATATTACATAATTATTTTAATAATAATTGTGTATCGTATTTAGAATCATTTGTATAGTTTAGTAAATAATTTTATATATTTTTGTATATTTTGTATGCATTTCATGAAACAGGAAAAGTGTTTATTTCAACTATAAATTTTTTACTAATAATTTTTTATTTCATGTTGTTACACTTGTAGTTTTTTATTTATTTTTAACAACAAATGTTCACATTTTTATATATTTAATTAATTTTAATAAAAAAAAATTTAATTTATTTTTTATTAAAAATGCATGTGCATTAAAATGTTAACAATTTGTTTGTTATAGATCGTTTAAATTAAATATCAAAAAAGTATTATTTAATAAATAGATCACGTTTTTAATCAATAGGTGATATAATTTTGAATAAAACTTATTTATACGTTTCAAAAATACGGTCGTATAAGACTTTTTAAATTTATATATGTTTATTTATGAATGTATTTAAGAAACGACTTAATTTTATATTACAATTATAATTCAAAATTTAACATGGCTTATTAGATTGACAGTACCGTTTAAAATTCGTAATACAATATCCTTAAATCTCTCTTTTTGGGATATAAAGGAAAAGCGTTGAAAGCGCAAGCAAGTCTGTTTAAGCATAATATGGTGGAACCACATATTCTGGAACTATACGTGGGACTTCATGACGGAATATAAGTTTATCGCACAACATTTACACAAACTATACGTATGTAACGCAAGAGTTTTTTAATAAAACTTGTACTAATCGATTTACGTAATATCGATAGTTTACTGCATGAATAGTAATTATAATATTGCGTAATCGTAATGTATCGAATTCTCATTACTATACGAAGTTAAATTTAAAGAAATCATGTAATCATGTTCGTGTAGGAATCAAAAGGTGAATATAATGTTTACACTTCGGGACCAACTTTGCAATGTCATAAATCATTTCGTGGCGCTAATTATCTGTAAATTTTACACACCAAACTTTTTCATCACTTTACCATATTATCGTATATTGTACTCATTTTAGAAATATTACACGATTCAATTCAATTATAATTTACATTCTATTTTGAATGTTTGATAATATTAAACGATTTTTGGAGAAATAGATAGATATAGCAATTTTTACATCGTAAAGACATTTGTCGATCTATTCAAATTGCAAGACTTTTTGAACACCTTGTTTAGAATATAGTTAAATGAAGAACATCGTATTTTAAACAACGGAAATAATGCTCAGGTCTGTCATTTCAGTGTTATTTATTTATATCCGTATACCAATCAATATTCGTATACAAGTCTTAGGCTATATATTAATTATTATTCATATATAAGATAAAAAGTTTTCGTTTGTGGTTTTGGTTTTAGTTTGGTATTCGATTTCCAGTAATAATATTACATTATGAAGATTTTGTCATTTATTCATTATAATAAATTATTAATAATAACAATTCTTATAAAATTAGATAACATATACAGAGACGAAAACATGTTGCCATTCAAGAAAATTATATATTTAATTTATTTAAAAGTAATTTAAAAAATAGCCCATTGAATTCTTTTGAAGGAAAGCAGTACAGTTCAAAATTATTGTGGAAGAACCTGACAAGGAAGAACTCAAGAGAAAAATCCTTCAGGGAGTTGTAGACATTTAATGTAATCCAATTGGGAATATCGTGAGAATATTCATGTGCAGCACCTTCATCGGTAATTACATTATATAGTTAAATAAGCCTATATAATGTACCTACTAAGTAAAAAAGAACTTATTTTATTTTAATACTGTGCGACGTGTTTCGTAAATTGTATTTCTGTTATCAATAATACAGAATCATAATTTTAAAAGAACCACGTTAGCAAATTTTAACAGCATAACAAGAACAACAAATAGAATATAGGGTTACAAAATGGCGACATAGGCCTACGACACTTTTTAATTATATATATTTTTGAAAGGGGAAAAAATATTATGATTGTTAATGAAAATATGATTTCTAAAGCTTGCCTCATACATGATAATAAAATAGGTTGGTTAAATTTCTTTTTCGCTAAAAGCTTAGCCATTATAAATTGTAACTTTTCTCTTTCCATGATTCATTTTTATATCAATTAATATTTTTGAATACTTTAAGCACAAGTTTAGATAAATATTTAGATTAATATGTATTATATGATATACAACAACTGAATTTCGTAAATTATATTATAGTGATATTTTAAAGGCGAAACAAACACTTAATCTTTTTTAATTAAATAATAATTTAAAAATATGTAAAACTCAATAGTTGTAGGCCTATTCCTATATATGAAATGTTAAACCAATTGATACTTTTTATTGAAAATTAGATTATTTAATCGGCATATTGAATCATCCACATCAACCGATATGATGTAATACGTCTTACCAAAAATCCACAGTGCATATTTTTTAGCATAATTTAACTAATAATTAAAGTTGACAAATTCCATGTGGCCAATGAAGTACTATAGTTCTTAACTATCAGTGGAATGGATTAAAAATTACAGCCGGCTATACAAGTGTGCCTATTGTTTTACCCTCTACTCCCTCGAATCCTTTGGTGCTTATGTACAGAACAAGTTAATGCATTGTTTTTTTTAGACACAAAAGTTAAGCGGAACATGTTAATGACCGACGTCTATCCGAAATTAAAAATTTTCTGCGGCGAATTGAATTATGAATTCCAGGTAAGTGTGTTTTATTTGTCGTTGGCGTCGTAAGATTTTATATAAATCTGTGGTTGTGTAGTGTACAAACCTTACCTGTGAACTATTAAAAATAAGGATGTTTTACTTATCATAATTAACAAGAACCAAATTAAAAGCTGTATAACTTTCCAACTAAAATATTAGAATTTTTAATTGTGTATTGGTATGAAAATCGAAACATTTTAGATTTCGAACCGGAAGGTCGCTTCATCGCAGTTTTATTCATTTACTATAATGTTCATTTATTGTTTAGAGGATGGATGTCAAAACTGAAATGTATAAATTTGACCAACTACATTTTGGCTTTTTTGTTGACATAATTTTAATAATTGATTTAATTAATTAATTATATAAGTATATTGTAACGATTACCCAATGTTGGAATGTCTTCAGATAATTTGTAAGGTTCGTTTTTACTTTATTACATTATTTGACAGTTATGTAGGCTACATTAATTATTATTTATTATTTAATTTAATTTATATTAATGTTATTATTTATTGTTATTAATTATTATGTAGGCTATATAAATTATATATCGCTAATCAATACAAATTAAATGGTAATTTATTTCAGAGAGTTGTTAATCAAGCTTTAAAGTATCATTTGAATTAATTATAGGCCTAATAGACAATTGCGCTCCAAAATTATTTAGATTGCTACGTTAATTGGAGAAATAAGTATATAGTCCTATACATTAATAATAGTGTGTTAAGATTACAATAAGTGTGTTTTAAAAAGTAATATTTTGTGGAAGATACTTTTAGGTTAGGCTCAAAATTACTTAAAATATTTTCAAATAATTTGTTTAATCATTAAATTGACTGTTGTATATATATAATGACTTTCGATATAAAAAACCCTGGCCTCGTAAGGCAGCTAATATTTCAAAAAAATTTGACCAGAATTTTTCTTAGTCTAATTGTTAGTTTTACGACTAAGTAAAGTTTTACAAACATTAAGTTTAAGAAATTGTTTAATCGACTGAATGGATTGTTCAACTTGAATGAAAATATTCTCCATTTTAAATTTGAGAGATTCAAATTTAAAAATAATACCCCAGGTGGGACTCGAACCCACAACCTCCGGATTAGAAGTCCGACGCGCTATCCATTGCGCCACTAGGGCGCTGATTTATTAGCAAAGTTTATTATTTACCATTTTCAATAAGTTCCTTGAGTAGACTGTTTTTAAGTGTGTGTAATGTGTAGTTATTCTTCAACGGTCATTTATTGCTTCTTTAGAGACATTCCTGTTTGTATTGATCCGTTTTTATGAAGCATACATGACATAACTGTAACTGAATTTCCATAAACATTTTGTATTACTTATATATTCAGCTAGCTTGTACAACAATTTTTAAAATATAACCCTTTTCAACTGCCGAATATCAACTATAAATTTATACTTAATTAATGATATTGGTAATTAAAATGTCGAAATGTTGCTATCAACATTGTTCTATAATTCACAAAAAAAGGTTAACTGAACAAATATATTAATTTTTACTTTATTTAACTTTACTTCCTTTTTATTTATAAATCTATAATATTAATTATTTTCTAGCGGTTAATTTTAACGAGGGTCAGTGGATAATTTATTAATCATACATAATTTATTAATCATTTATTAATCATTTATCAATATGTAATCATGTCAGATACATCCGTGAAAACCCCCCTCCACCAAATCAAGTTCTCCGTTTCCCAATATTGTCGTTGTTATTAAAATATCTACAAATCTCTAAAATGAATTTTAATAACACAAATGTTATGCTGAATAAAAGTTGCATCTTTAATTATTTCTTTGATATTGTTCACATTTCGAAATATCTATTTCAGTTTTAAAAGTTAAAATTAAATTTCTATAAATATTTTTACACTTTTTTGCGTAGGCCTATTACTTTGAGGCGTTTAAACATTATAAACTTTCTCAACTATATCGGCCGCCTTGTGTTCAAATTTGTTATTAACAGATAGATGTTAATCAAAAATTGTTAATTTATTAAAAAAAATCATTATATCATTAAATTTTATTATAAATCATTATTGTTATAGAATGTTACGGATAAGAAAACTTTATTAATATTATTATTTTATTTTCAGGTTTGAACACAGTCAGTGTAAAGATATGTTTATATAATTGTGTATAAAGAACAATAATTAATTTTTTAATTATTTTTTATTATTATAATTGATTGATGTTTAGCCCATTCTTCAGTTTTTTTATCAGATTTTTTGCAGATGGTGTAGGCTTATGGTTTATAAATAAAAATATAGATTATGTACTTCAAAAACATTAATAGACATTCATAATTGATTGCTTTTTAAGTATGAAAACAAATAATGCCTAAATGCCTAAATGCCGTTATAACCGTACCTGCTTATTTGGTAATTGGATATAATATATTGTTGAATAGATGGCTTCCTCTTAGCAGAATTAGTTGTACATAGAATAAAATAGAAGCACTTGCTGGAAATGAATTACTAAATTTATTGGCGAATTATAAAAGAGAGTCTAAATTTTCAGTGTTAAACAGACTACAAAGAAATATTACAAAGGAAGAGTGAGAGAAGGAAAACAAATTAGATTTAGTTCTGAGATGGTTCTGAAAACTTAGACTCTCTTTTATAATTCGCCCAATAAATTTATTAATTCATTTGCAGCCAGTGCTTCTATTTTATTTAATTTAGTATATTGTATTGTTGATAATTGATAATTGTATAGTTATGAGATGGTGTTTAGCACTGAAAACTTAGACTCCCTTTTATAAGTCGACCAATAAATTTAATAATTCATTTGCAGCCAGTGCTTCTATTTTATTTAATTTAGTATATTGTATTGTTGATAATTGAAAATTGTTCATAATGAAACTTAGCATTTTGATAGTCAATTCATTATATAAATTGGAAATTATAAAAAAAATCTATTTTAAAATTTACAAAAAACGTTACTAATTCCTAATTTTATATTATCCTATTCATATTTTTCATATTTTACATATAATAGCAATGAAACCTGTACCATATCAGGGGCAGATCCAACTTTTCGCTAAGGGGGGGGGGGGCGTGAAACAAAAAAGATTCTGGCGGGGCGATCAGTGATTTGGGATTGTGGGGATTGGGTGTCTGGGGGCGTTAAAATAAGAAAATGGTGGGTATTTCGAAGCAAATAAAGAGAACGTGAATATAAAATTGGAAGCAATATTAAACCCACTTTATCTTAAATGACCCAACTTTTAGTGAAACCTTGTAGTTATTAATTTGAAATATTCTGAAATGGAAAATAAAGCAAAACAATATTTTTTTGCTTTTGGGATTTTAGGGGGGCGCCGTGCACCCCTATCAGCCTTTGCCTATGTTATTTGAACTAGTGGTTATAATTATAATATCAAATTAATTTTGTTATATTTTGCTGCTTTATTAATTGTTATTCATAATTGATACTATAGAAACATTTACACAGTTCAATTGTTAATGATTTGATATAAATACTTGTTATAAATACATATGTTAAAAATGGTATTGTACCTACGTTTTTTAGCTAACTTTCTATTAATTAATTATGATTATGGATGATCATCAAACATATTGAAACAAATTAAATAATAAATCTTTATTATTGTTTATTAAATTTAAATAAAAAACATCTCGAGACTGACAATATGATTTAAAAATATAATTTTTTTGTGTTGGTTAAAAAAATAAACTACATTAAAACATATTTTTAAATGAAAGCACGCATTAAAGTATTTGAAAGATATTCAATTTAAAGTAAAGCAAAATAACTATTTCTGCGTAAACAAAATATATTTGAATATTTAATATAAAAACAATAGCTTTATATTGAAATGAGTACAAAAGCAAAACATCTTGCATATTGAGAACTGTGGCGTATCAGAATTGATTACTCGCACACGTTGCACCATACCACAACTTTCATAACAAATCATTCCTAAATTTAATGTCGTTTTGGTTTTACACATTATTTGTCTGTCGACACTTCAGCCGGAACTTCTTCGGTGGTTTTAGTTGACGACTTCTCCATATGATTCACTTTTCCAAGCTATAGTCAAGGGTAAGTGAAACAGGAATGTATATAAACAAATATTTCGTGCTATATATACAATATGCTTATACATTGTGTATTTGAAATTAATAAACAATTTATCATTAAGGCAGCTGATTTCCATTCCAAGAAACTGCATATTTCTTAAAATAAATTATACCATTTTCAAACATCTATGCTTAATTATTTGTAAATTAATCACACGAAATATATATTTTGTTATAAATTAATTGTTAAATTTATTAAAATTGATTAATATAAATATCATATGAGTGACATTATTCCATTGATACATTATATCTATATCCACTAATTAAAATGTGGTATATTTTAGACTCCGAAACTAATTTATACTTAGATTAATTTAATAAAGCGATCTTAAAAACGATTAAATAATAATAAAAACAAAAAAATTATAAATAATTTTAATAATACTTTTTTAAAACTACTCACCATTTGTTTTACCAGTTCCATTCTAGAAACGTAGTCAAAAGACTTTGTAAGCGATTCTTCAATAAACTTGAGAGCTTCTCTTGAATGAACGAAGAACGTTTGACTCAGATCAGACATTTGTTCGGTCTGCAATGCAAAACAATATGTCATAAGTTGTATAAAAATATTGAAAAATATCTGGATGTAACGACTCAAATCAGCAACGACTGCAATTGAAAAAAATATGTCATAAGTTGTATAACAATATTGGAAAAATATCTGGGTGTAATTAAAAATAAATTTTGTTAAATTTAAACAATTTGTTATTTGCTATTAACGAAAGTAGAACTACAATATTTATTATATATGCTTCAACACATATTTAAAATTATATATTTATTATACAATATAAACTAAGAATAATTAGATTTATAATATATTTGACTTTACACTCACTTTAAGAAGTTGAGCATACAGGTCTTCGGAAAAGATTTTCGCTTTAACAAGGCCGTTTTGATTTTCTTCGGAAAGGTGATTGTAAAACACGGAAGTTGTTGCTAGACATGTAAGACGAACGGTGTTGGCATAGCTTCTGGCGACGTTGATCAAATGTGACTCTGTTTTTTCAGCCTTGTTTTCGTCGGCAGTTTTTTCCCGTTTGGTTTTTTCTTCTTCAATCTTTTTCTGTTCTTTAATTGTATTAAGAGTAGTTGAAAACTCATCCGTAAGTTCAGTAGCGTATCCCTTTGCTCCATCCAGATGTTCGCGAGCGTATTCCATTAAATCCACAGTGAAGTGAAGTTTTTGTACTGCTTCTGCACTTCTAACACGAACGTTGGCGAATTCACGCTTGGCCTTTGCGCGCATTCGTCGACGAACCTTGTTGGTGAGATGATTTGCTCTCTTGACAATGTTTTCATCACATTCAGGAGCACCTGAGCTTTCTTCAGCCTCCTTCTCATCCTCTGAAGTCAAATATCGATCAGTGTAGATTTCAGCGGCATCTAAGACTTGACCAAGAAGGTGCAGACTTTTTTGCCCCGCGTTAGATTTACTGAATCGTGACAGTCCTTCTGTTCCAAATGTCGCAACAGTCTGCATGGTATCCTGACCGTAGGTACGAACGCCATTGATCCCTGCAGTGATTGGTTGAATCGTCCGCTTCACTAATGGTTGCACATTAGTTTCGTAGTATTCTCGAGTTTCGGCAACAAGTTCACCTGTTGGCTTTAGGACGACTGGATATTGAGTTTCGAGTTGTTCCAGTCGAGAGCAGGCGATGTCTTCAACATAAGCAACTAAAATAAAACGATATAATATATTAATATTTTAATATTTTTGTCAGTAAAATGATATCATTTTATAATCTTCATTACATTATTAATAACAAATTTCCTAATTTCTTTATAAATCCGATATATAACGGAGAATTATACAAAAACAATATTTTCATTTACTTTTATCATCAAATCTTGAGACAATTGGTTTGGTGTTGTCAACAACCACTTTCACCCCAGTCTCGGCGAGTTTGAAAGGTCCAGAGACAAGACGGCTCGAATCCCTGGCCCAGGTATAGTAAGAGCTTGCCTGGTTGAAGCTGTCCGTCAAGATTGGATAACCAGATAGACGATGTACAAGTTGAGATCCGGGATAGCTAGTTTCTGCAACCATTTTCCTGAAATTATGTGACGGTATAATTGATATAAGTATTTAGTATTTAGTTTAATCTTTTAAGGTAAGTAGAAAAAATATTGTATGATATAATTCACTTTCAAACTTCTCAATTCACCTCAATATGCAAATCTGCAAAACTTTAACTAATAGAGAAGTACATTTTTAATTAGATTTTTTAAATTGTTTTATTCTTAACATAAATGAAATTAAAAAAATTATATTTAAGTTTTTATATAATTTAGTTAAATGTTTGAAAAAAATTATAACTATGGATGTTCTAATAAAGTTTTTTTTATAATAAAACAATAATAATAGTTCAAATTTTGTTTTTATTTGTTATATTTTGAGAATATCTATTCAATTACAATAACTAATATATTTCAACTTTTAATTTAATTATTAATTCTATTTAAAAAACTGTTAATTTTTAAAATTGTATTAATTTAAATCCATATCTAATACGTTTTTGATTGAAAAGCAGAATACATTGTATATATATATATATATTGACGAAAAATATTCCTAATGCGTAATAACTACTTTTTCAACGTTTAATGTGTAATAGGGATTGCTTGATTGATTAAATAATGAAACAAATATTATTATATAATCCGCTGTAATCTTCCAAATCTAAATTATAATACATAATAAGTAAAATATAATTGCAATGTATACAAATAAAACTCCGTTGAGATACTTACCAAATAGTGTATCAATAATGTGTAAACAATTTGTAACACAGAATCTGTTGAACTGTTTATTAATCGCAATAGTATGGTTCTTTACATTGAACTAGCCATCATATTTATAGTTATTGTGAGTATGAACTTTGTCCTTGATTGAATGCAAAGTTCATGAATTTATTTTGGTTTGTACTAAGTTCATATTCCATCGTGTAATGAAAGTCTGATGTCCATGTGGTAGCCTGTTCTGTGGTGTATCCAAGGTGTAGAAATATGTACAACAGATTACTATTGTCTATAATGAAAATATTATTTTAAATGAAATCTATTATTAAATATGAGCTATACAAAAATCACGTCACTTGCAACGACTTGATATTTGATCCTTGTTAATTGAACCATAAATGGTTAAGTTAAAAAATGATTTAAATTACTTAAAATGACTAAAAATAACTTAAAAAGTAGAATGTGGAAATAATAAGAAAAATTCAATTGGGAGTTAGAAAATACTAATTGCACGTTACAAAAGAATTAGAGAAATGCTATAAAATGCTTTTAAATGTACACGAGTGAAATGAAAATATTATAATATAAAATTATTAATTTCTGAGTTAATATAAATGTTTACAGTTATATCTATGTGTTGGTGTGAATAAAAAAGTTGAGATTAGATCCAAATTGAAATATTTTATGTAACTTCATAACTCTTGCCTAAAAGTAAAGGTGTTAAATGAATATTGTTATTTAGTTAGTTATGGAACTCTGTCAGCGTAATTTCGAGGTAATCATACTTACTTCTTAAAATTATATTTGTATGAAATCTAAATAAAAACACAATAATAAGAGATATTGTGATATTGATAGAAATAATGAGTTTTTTAACAAAAAAATTACCAAATTTAACAAGTATTAAATTATTTGTATGTTTACATTTATTGTAAAACAATCGACGGTGATGTTACTAAAATGAACTAGTCAATAATTATATAAAAATAATAGGTACAGCCAACAATTACGGCAGTTTCAAAAGGTGCAGATAACATATTTAATAAATTCAATAATTAAAATATTGTTATATTGATACTTTTATACATTGATTTATGCAGTCATTAAAAATGTTAGATTTTGGTGATAAAAGATTGTCTTATATTGAGTTTAAAAAAATCGTGAACGATAATACAAATCAAAATAATGTAACTTTATGTTGCCCAAAATTTGGATATATTTTGGTTCGTTTTATTTATAAATTTATGCTTTTAGATGTAAAAAAGATTATCAAATTATAAATTGATTGTTTGGTAACATATATTAACTTAATTAAATATAAATTTGTAGGTCAATAACTTCATAATCACTTCTGTAATCTTTTTAAACATTATTGTCGTATTGTTTGTAAATTTAAGAATATTTTTTAATGGGAGTCAAAATTACGACTTTTTTTCATAATATATTTTTTATGATCATGTTGCAGGTGTTCATTGATCTTACTTTTTATTGAATTGATTCCATTGTATAAATAAATCACCTAATGTCTTTGTATATATTGTATATATAATATGAGACATAACTAAGGTTGTATAAATATGTCAAATATGTACATTGTATGTATAAGAATCTGTGTAAATATACATAATCTGTTGAATATTGTTTTTGATTTTTTGTCAACTATAAATTTAACAGTGTCGACAAGAAAGCCGAATTTTCTTACACCAAAATGTTGCAAATCTTAATATTAAAACTAAATTATAAAAATTTGAAGAAATGTTTTTATTATATATACTTGAGTGAATAAACTCATTATTATAATAATACAATTTCCAATTCATATTTTCAAATATCGCATATTATGAGAGAATAACATTCGTCATGCAAGTACATGTTTAAACAGAAGACGCAGAATTTGTAAAAAATTTGACCTTTTATCAATCATGAAAAGGAATTATATAATTGTTGCTTTTACTTTTTATTTTATTATCTTTTCTATGCGTTTAAAATCACAAATAATGTAAAATATTTACAATATATTACGTAAAATTCGTAAATATTGTTGTAAAATTGGTTAAACATTCCGTTTAATTTTTCAAATAATCTGATTTTGTTTCATACAAAATAGTCATATAAATATATAATTATAGTTCCCTATGCGGCGATAAGATCGAACAGAATTGATACTTACTATGATTGTCAAAGTAGTTAACAGGTTATTCTATCTAGAGACCAGTTTATTTTGGTCAATTTGTTAATAAAATTAGCATCACCTTGTCACTGTCACCTTGTACCGTCAGCTCGTGGGCGAGCTCTGGTTACCACATCTTTCGTCAGCGATCTCCATTCTTCCCTGTC
>JAUZND010059840.1:0-18338 GCA_034780555.1 Coelogynopora nodosa
TAGTTCACTCACGGCCCAATATAGAGCCAAAGTGTATGGTGATGCACTTAGCCAGTTTCCCGATAACCCCCTGGATATAGATGTTGATCCCACTTTAGTTCGTTTTGTTCGAAATGCTTGGAAGATAAGAGTAGAAAAAAGAAAAAACGACAAACAAATTTTTCAGGAAGCGCGTTGTTTGACCTATAAAGGTTTAAAGAAGCTTGATAATGAAAATAAAAAGCGTAAAAAGCTACGCTCAAGCGTAGCCATGTGCCCAGGGAGATTGTTTTTTTTTCCGGATTTTTTTCGGAGCCCAATTTCGAGCCCTGGTTATTGTATCTACAAAAGATAATGTTGTCAACCCAGTATTGACTACCACTAACTATATTATGCAAACAATATAGGTATATCATGTTTATATTATAGGTATATGTGGGTCTAAAGTTTAGTAGACAATCCACAAACAACCACCACAGTTATGGCAATGATTACTGTATGCCACCTCTAATCTTATCGGGCTTGATTGGTGTTTGTTCATCCAACAACTCGCTACTATATACAGCCATAGCCTACTGACTTGGTATCAGGGTATCAACAGCATTACTCAGAGACGTACCTTTCTTTCTTTCTCTCTCTCTCTCTCTCTCTCTCTCTCTCTCTTTCTCTCTATACATGGTACACTGAGGTGCGGGGGACTTGTTCACCGGAAGAAGGGATTACTAGCTGTTGCAATGCATAATGTATCAGTTTGTATTGTGATGCAGGGAGATTCATAGATAGCCTTCTGATTCTTTCTCAGCTTGAATGACAATCGTTTCTGGGCGTTTTTATTACTTTTTTGTGGAGTAGTTTTGGTCTTGTGTTGAAGTAGGCTATGGTTATATTTTAATCATCCTGTGCATAGTTTTACCCACCTTTTCACTCGTTTATATAAAACGTGATAATACTTTTCCATTTAAACACTTATTTGTGCATCAAACATAACTATAATGAATAGAATAAATCCTTATAGTGTATGCATGGTAAACGCGTTTTTAATTAATAAAATGCTGTGCAAGGTAGGCTATGTATAATAAGTGATATAAATAAGAATTAACTTATTTATGATCTCTTATGATTTGGTTGCAGACGGTACCTCTGTTGTAATTGAGACCTAAATGTAGGTGTGGGTGCCTTGCTTTCCTAGATGTTTTTTTTTTAGTTTGCTATGGAGATCGCAACTATGTATTATTATATTTTTTGTTTCCCTCTTTTTTTTACTGTTATAAATAGTTATAATTTTTATCAATGTATAGTTTAGTACAAATAAAATGAAGGATCTCTGTATCTTTAGAGTTTGCTTTGTTTTACACCCTTAATGTTGAATATTGTGCCCAAGGGAATAATTTACCAGAATTGATGATTACTTTAAAGATTGTCTAATATTTATATTTGATCCCAGTTTACTTACTAGTATTGATTACACTACATTCTTGTAACTTCTACTAATCTTTAACTTTGTCTGTGTTTTATATACGTAATGCATGGTGTGTACACAGTACATGGTAATAGAGACCGTCACATAATATTTACTTTTCATTTACAGTTATTTATGGTATTTATAAAAATAACATTAAAACTCATCTTCAAGTATGTGACTTCTTCATTCACATCTTTCAATTATGACCCATTTATTTCCCAATTTTCCACCCCTCCTTCAGATGTGGACGTAGACAGGCCGGACGACAAGTCGATCATGACATACGTCTCTTCGCTGTATCACACATTCGCCAAGATGAAGACCGAGTCCACCGGTGCTAAACGTGTTGGCAAGGTGACCAGGCCATACTATTTAGATGTTATTATATAAGGTCTAAGACAGTGGATGGTTTATTACAAAATAATCTTTAATGTTGTACTGTAGTTATACAGTTTAAATAAAAAACAAAGCTACACTTGAAGAAATTATCAACAAACCACTATATCAAGGGAGAACATTAATTGTATCTTAATATTATGAAATAATTTGAGATTATTATTAGATCATTACATAGATCATTACAGTAGAGTACTTTCCAACATTGTATCATGTCACTTCTTCGCAAAAATATAATCAACACCGTTTAATCTTCCCTGTAAAATGTTAGAAGCTAATCGTCCGCTTTCAACTGATGGAAACGTTTTGTCTGTCTGCCAGTCTCTTTTTATTTATATGCAATAATTGTGGGCGTTCTATTTGAATGTGAGGCTTGTATATCGTGTGTTTGTGTGTGATTCATTAGATGCCCGCTGGTTAATTATTATAGTACGGAGGTGTGTTTTATTTAGCATTTGATGACGTCTCGTGTGCTACACTCACAGCTACGTCTTCGAGTCGTGATATTCTTTAGGATAAGGGCGCCCACACGTTTTCAACGTGTAAACTTTATTTGTTTTCTTTTACTGCATTATACACTACTGTATATTATTTGGCTGATAGTAATATTTACAGCGACTTAAAAAAACTATTGACTCACTTATATAGCAAAATTAAATGAAATTGTTTAGTTTATACACCTGAATATCTTTTTTGGCATATGCATTTTTATTGGTGCATGAGCTAAATAAAATCAATGTTTATTATTATGAAATATTGCACTATCAAGTGTTTTATTTTGTATGTACGTGATCTATTTCGGACTGAACGATAGTGAGTTTTAAGTGATTTTTTACATTGCTTATGTGTTGCAAGGAATATATTGTAATACTATTTATTGAATCTTAAAAGGTGTTTAGTTTTTAGTCTTTCAATAAACTGCCCATTGCTTTTATTTCTTGCAATTTCGTACATTTGATAATTTTTGTTGCTTCTTTAATAGTATTTTTCAATTATATAAATATTCGAAAAATACAAAAAATATTAGATCCATATTAAGTATACTGCTTTTTCAAAATATTCTTTCGTGAAATTAAAAATATGAATGATTATTAATAGTTATGAATGCTTTTTTACAAATTTTTTACTTAATTTGTAAAACTAATAACATTAGTTATTCTTAGCAGTTAACAATAGGCAATTAATATATTATTATGATGATTTACGATATTACATAATAATTTTATGATGTTCTGCTGATAAATTATAATATGAACTTGTGCCCTTTGCTTTCAACATAATATGACGAAACTGACATTGATTCACGGTCCAGTTTGATTTTATCTCATTTCGATGTTTACATATTATTATGGATTTCTCTACTTTCGTATGGATAATAAGAACATAACAATAACAATTCATCGCCGTCAAGAATATTCGATTAACTGATTTTAAACACGTTTGCATAGTCGTCTTATGCCTATCCACAAAGTCGTATTTGTAAAATTTCAATAAAAAATATACATGATTTAATGTTTTGCAGGTATTAGAGATATTTCACTAAAGTATAGATATTACTTTAGTTTACTATTTTAAGTCATTTATGTTTGGCAGCTTGTTTACATGTATATATGTATGACATTATTGAACAATAAATGCTGTTATTATTATATTCAATTATATTTGTGTACCTCATTTTGAAAATAATTAAATAACGACCTTACTATGGGGATGATGTCTATTTAATTATATTGTTTATGGTTTCTAATTTATGACCAATTTATGCCCCTCGAATTATATCACTGAGTGACCAGTCACACTTCAAAAGACCACACTGCTATATAACCATGTGAATGTCTACCTCTGTGGAAAGTCACACTCACCCAAGTTGACCGCACCCCCTATCCCACCGGACAGATCCTGAGCAGTGCCCTGGACGTGCAGCGCATGGTGAAGGACTACGAGGTGATGGTACGCGACCTCCTTGCCTGGATCCAGCTTAAGATCGGCCAACTGAGGGATCGCAACTTCCCCAACTCCGTGGGGGGTATTCAGCAGGTCATGGCCGAGTTCAAGAAGTACCGCATGATTGAAAAGCCACCCAAGTGAGTGCCGTACTGGGAGAATATTGATTTGGACAGATTAGGGAAAAAAATCGTATATTATTCTAGTATAGGAATATTAGTTTACTCTTGTTTCGTTGATTTATTTGAACTACTTCTACTCTGCAATCTGTTGATGGGAATCAATATTGTAGTAACACGGTTATTGTATTTTGAGAAACGTAATGTAATAAATGATGCATGCATTTATTATGATATATTCTAAGTTTTAGTTGCTTCTTTAGTTTCGTACGTGACACTAATCATTTTCAAAACATTCTTTTACCTTATTTTCTAATCCCTTTCAATGAGCTTAAAGATTGTCATGTTTATCAAATTTTGGTGTATCAAACTCATATTATTATACTATTATGTTTTGACTACAATGTCATTCACATAGAATCGCCTGAACTCTTATATAGGTGGTACTCGTATTGTATAACATTGTTTAGTTTTAAGTTGATTAGAACATGATGTACACTTTTGCTATACACAGAGCATGCCATTCCTGACAAGATAATGAAATAAGTGTTGATTAATCTATTTATTGTTAGTTGTAATCAAAGGTTAATAATATCATGTTTTACCTTCGTACGACACTTAAGTCGGAATTCACGAAATGTTGTGTAATTGTTTCTTGTATTTTTAGCTGCCGTTTTAAATGGTATGCTTAGTGTAGTAAAATAATTTATTATTCACGTCAACTATCGTAACTTAGTAATATTTTATTGATTTTATAGGTGAATAATAAGGCACGAATGAATAATCAGGCAACACTGACATTATTTTATTTTACGTTGTTTCCAATTGACGAATATTGCTTTCGATTTGTGGTAGAGTTAATACGTATCTGTGGCTGTTTTAACAGAGGGTACAAATACACAAACTAATTAAAACATTTTATATCGAATCGTGTAAAAGTTTATTATATACTATTTTAAAAACTATTCGTGTACAAGGTATTGATGTTTTTATATTATTAATACACTCGTATTATAAAAGAGTATTTTTATATAATATGCTAATAAATTATTCAGCTGAAAATGTTAGTTCGGAATGAGACCAGAGTTGCTAAGTTCGGAAGTGTGAAGATCGAGTTTAAATGGAGAGAAATAAACTGCTATTAACACAAACATATAGCTGTACCTTGTTTTACATCTCGCCGAAGATTATGCAAACCATTAGACCAGACAACTATACTATTTCATATTCCAATCCAGTAGGGGATATATTTATATCTTCTTTATAACGCCCATTATAAGAGCACGTCTTCTGTGCATAAATCAGAACAGCTATTTCTACACAGCGCCGGCTTCTGTTTGCTTACTGCTGTTGTTCTCTGATAAGAAGTCTGTTGACGTCTATAATTTAAATTTATTTCAGCCAACTTGTGTTGTATATAATATATATATATATAATATTGTATGCAACTACATTGTGGTATTGTTGACTCCCCGGTACTGCAGTAGTAAGCAGTTTAAACTGGATGAAACATGATAGTTAGAATATTATCTTCTCTAATCAGTGTAATCAATGCAGTCAGTAAAGCTGGCTGACCACAACAAAATCAGATTATAATATCTTATTATGTTGTGATTAGACATGCCTGTTGCAGCTAGTAAACGGACGCATCTCTCTTGAATTCAGATGCCTTTTACTGTATACTTAACATTAAGTATAGTCGTATTGTTTAATTACATACATTGCGTCTCATTGCAGACTATATTTGGCGGCGATTTCTTTGTTGACACACTCACACATTGCAGCAGATAATATACTTTATATAGACTTACAATAGCCAGGTGGAGGTATATACAATGTACACTTTTTCTCAATATTTCTGGTATGATTATCTATCTGGATGGCACAATTGGTGGCAATCTTATTAATATTCTAGGCATCACAATGATTAGCTTGTTATAGAATGAAGTTAATATTGTCAAATTCACTTGACACGTGACGATGATTTAGATTTGAAAAACCACTTTTGTAAACTTGTGTTCCCAAAATAGGTGCATTACAATAATATGGCAGCAGATCTGTAGACTACACTGTAGAAATTGTTAATTTGGTTAGATTTTAAGGGGTGTTCCACAACGGTATATTTGTTGACATAAGGAGTATACACAACTGCTGAGTTAAATACTCGAATATGGATTGATTATTTTCTAGCCGTGCATGGTTCTACTGAATTATTTGTTATGTATTCTTCTAATTTTTACTAACTATAAATGTACAACAATTAGTCTTGTAATTTATATTATAATAGACCGAAAGCAAGAGTGTAACATGCTCCTTTGTAATTATCTTTAGAAAATTATACAATAAATTAAATTAGATAATATTATTCAGAATAATTGATGTTAATATAATAATATATATATAATAAATATAATATATATATAATAGGTATATGAGGCGAAACAATTTTTTAAGTTTCTGGAAATTTTAAACTATATTTCAAAATATTTGATACAGTATATTATATATTTTTATATTTTATACTCTTTACGTTTTGTTTTTTATACGATCCCCCTAAACCTGCTCTTGACCCTGTTCAGATAACATTGCTCTGTTCTTTTATCACTCACACTTATCAGTCTTAGGTATATATGCTGTTAATTATAGTGGGTGACTTCAGCACATTTGTGACGTAGACTGGCATCTGCACTACATTAAAGGAAGCCGTTCACACTATGCATTTTTATATACGTGTCCTATAGTCTCTTACAATTAATCACTGTGGTTCCTTGAGGAAACTTTATTTTAACTAATACCAACAGTCTTGTATTCTATATGTATCTACCTCTGAACCAGTATAGGGCCAATGTGTTACTTGCGACCATTGTAGCGTCAATTATCATTTTAGTAATATTTACAGTAAACCCCCCCAAATCGTTAAATTTCAATGAAGCTGTCATCTCTATCAATCAATGAGCATCTACACATTATCGACTGGGAGGATTTTGTACGCACTCACAACATATAGTGTGACATTTTTAAATGACCTATCGCATATTCTTATAGTGTAACTACTTCGTTCCACTATCACTACCCAGAAAAACAATATTGTTTATCCTTCATATATTTGGAAACTGTCAAAACTCATGAATTATTTTTACAAAATATCTAAACCAAACGAGCAACTAAAATAATATGCCCATCAATATTAGAATCACCCATCAAGACACTGTGTATATTTCCCCAACAAAAAGTTGAGGAAGCTCTTCAATTACTGTTTAATAGATCCACTCGTTCACCTGATGATTAGTTACCTACCTTTGAATAATTTTATGCAATATTGCCAATGCTGTTTCTTAGTCTTTGAGTCATGTTTTCAATTAATTACCAATGACCACGGGTAAGATCCTATTTACAAGTCTATTATCTTCTTATCTCTAAGTCTATCTATAAGTCTTCTTATCTCGTCGCTCTACCGTAACACAGACTAGCTATTGAATGTTTTAAATGATTAGGTTCAAATGATTGGAAACTTCGAACTGATGCTATCTGTGACGACTTTGCAAAAGCTTTCGACAACACTTTAAGTCAACATAAACTCATGGAAATACTTTCTTGCGTGGGTGTCTCCTTAGAATCTCCTACCTGGTTATGCGAATATTTAACTGACCGTTCACAATGAGTTCGTATTGAGGATTATATATCTGACCCAGTCTGTGTGTCAAGCGGTGTTCACCCCCAACGATCTGTTTATTTTATATAACTTGATGCACTTCCGAATGCTTTTCTACGAATGCACTTCGAATACTTTTCGAAGTCTTTTCTACTGGTAACTCACCTATTCCTAGGGTTACATAATATTATCTTAATGGGATGTTGTCGATTCCATATTTAATATAAATAATTTAGGCATTACCAAAAATATTTTTCGAAAGAAGGCTATTCTAGAGTCTATATTATTCTAAAAGGATTTACTACAAACTATCCATATGGTATACTATAAGCCACACGAGATTTATGTCCGCCCTTTACTCGAATATTGCTCCTATACGTTTGGTTACCTTACCTTATCCATAATATTAAATGTATTGAAAAAGTACAAACATATGTTTTAACTCTTATTGTTCGTTCTAAAAATCACACTGATTCCTAAATACTGTATATGTAACTTGTAATTTTTATTTAAGACACTTCCCTGAACATTAAACCTCCCTATTATCCTATAATGCTGATATTGAAAAACTGTTTTACCAATCGTGTTAGCCTAATCTAGAATTCGAGATCTATCCATATTACGACATCCACATCCTCTCCAATTCTGTTGGTTTGTCCTCTTTTTGTAGTATTTTCTAGATTCACCTTTTACTATTTTATATGTAGGCCTACTTGTTCAGTCAATGAATTACTCGTTTTACTTACTTTCTAAAAAAAATAAAAATTTAAATGTACCTCGTTGAGTACTGCTCCGTATTTGATTAAACTATTTTTAATATTTAAAAAAATTACTAATTTTAAAAACAATATTATTTTATGTGCCGTTTGGTTTATATAATTCATAGGTGGTTAGGAATATTGTCTACTGGTAAAGCTGAGAATGTGAATAGCTAAGTGGAATATTCGTAGAAAGAGTGTTTTATTATTTAAAAAAATTAAAAGACTATTTCTCATGAGATAATATTGTGTAATGTTTTTGTCACTGGTTTGTATATTTAACGGTAGAATAATAGTGCATTTCATGTGAACTTATCAAAAAAATCCATGAAAATAGAATGAACATCAATTTTATTCAATTTTTTAAGTAGTTTTAGAATTTATTTAAATATAATTTTGTAGATTTTATAACTGTAATTTATTATTATTAATTTAAATATATTTATATTTAAATAATTGTAAAAATGGGCATGGTTTCAGATTAATGGCAGATACATTTTACAATAATCATAATACTAAGAGTAAATAACTATACAAATTGATGAATCATTCATTCATATTTTTATACAGATTACGTGAAAGATAGTTAACACAATTTTCTTGTTTTTACTCAAAAAACCACAAATCAGTCGATATATAATATCAATGTGTAAAATAATATGATAACAATGTCAATTTGTCTTTGACACAACCACCTTTATTTTACTGCTGTTAATGCATTCTACACAGCTTAACGTTGATACTTTGTACATTTTTGTAGCGCTTGTGGGTAACCTTCACGTTAGTGTTTTGCTACATGGGCTGCTTAGGTATTCATAATCTAAGAAACCTCAAATTGTTACCGATACTTACATCACGAGGTTGAAATAATTTAAGAATTTGTTTATTTTTTGTATATTGAATGTGCAATAAATGAATTAAAAATAATTAAAACTATGTCCGTTTTTAATTGCACACTTAATTCAGTTTTTTTGGATGTATTGCTGTTACTAATGCATAACCTCAACAGCATATTCCACTGGCATGACTCACCGTTTCATTTTCTAGCCCTGAAACATTGAGTACAAATTTAACAATGTTCGAAATTGTTGTTTTACTTAAATGCTGTAGTTGTTGTTCAGGAGGTATCCCCGTCATAGGATAAACGAACTGCTGCAGTCAACATTATTGGTTGTTTTCATTGCTAAAATTCTTTTTAAAATATTTATTAATTTAGCAAATTATCATAATTTCTTTATTAGCGTAATTTTGTACAATCTATGGATCAAACTTTTTATACATTATAGTCCCCTTTTGATATTTTCAAATAGAATTTTTTTTGGCAAACCGTAAGTTTGGATTCAGTACCGGTGATATATTATAAAGCGCAATTTAAAGAGGTGACTGTGTGTAATGAGTGTTCTACTGGATTGAAGAACGATTGATTAGTAACAGTTAAATATTCAGAACCTTTATCATGCAGCCTACATTTATAAAACTTATTATATAAAATGTATAATAAAATGTATAAAACTTTGTTAATTGTAACACAAAACCATATAGTCTAAAATTCGCCATTATTTTCTCTATTTTCACATAAAATGTTCATGTGAAAATGATGCAAGCCTTTTATTAGAAACTAGTCGATGGTAAATAATATTTGTGTATGTAAAGTTTGATAATATCAATTTTCAGGGTAGTTGTTAAGTGCAAAGCTCATCTTTACAGTGCAGTTACTGTGATTTAATTCTACCCGACCGACTGTGGACGACTCAACCTGCGGCTGATTATAGGTTTTGGGTGTCTAAAGATGCAGTATATCGTTCGGTCAATCAGGTGGAGGATTCCACTCATTCTTATTCTCTTGGATTGCATTACACTACTGAGTGGCTACTAAGTTCTGTCCTGATTAAGACTACACTGTTTAAATTATATTTTTCTTTGTGTGAAATATGTGCAATTTTCAGTTCGGATGACGAATCAGTTAAAAAGTGTTCATTAACTAGAATATAGGCCTACATCATAATCTCACTCTCTCACTGCTCAATAATAATTAATTTAATTAATTTAATCAAATATGTTTTTATTTTATAAAATCTAATATAAAATCTAAATTTTAAGTAACATTTAGTGATGAGTATGGTTTGTAGTTCTATGTACCTTGTTTTACTCATTGTATATATATATATATATATATCATATCGTTTAAATCTAACATATTTATACTAGGAATTAAATAGGTTACGCCAAACTTTGTATTGTATAATTTTAAACATTGAGGTTTTGATGCACGTTGCATATTGTATATTGATATACATACACTGACACAAATAACCGTGCATGATAATGTTTATCAATTGTTCCATCCGGTGTTAGTATGGTCATGGATTATATATTTATGATATCACTATCCAGGGAAAACATTGGCTCAGTTTGCCCTCATACTCCTCCACCAAGAACCATCGTTATCAATGTTGATTGAATATGCTGCTGTAAACCTAGTGAGGTGCACTTCTTACTATACCTAACAGTACACTATCATGTCACCTTTGTACTCCTGAGTATATATAGCCTACATTCGGCCCGGTCTATCTATATAGAAGCAGGGTGAGAGGAGGGTACTATAATACATCGACTGCATGTCTTACTTAGTTTCAAAAGTTACGGTTATAAGGTTATATAGTGTTGTTGCGTATATATTATATATATACAGTATATTATTATCTATCAGTAAATAAACACGAAAACTCTTCGGTTTTGATACCATTATTAAACCTAAAGTGGGTATAATGTAAGTATCAATATCGTATGTATTAAGACATCTATTATGTATTACCAATTTTATTGTATTCATAATATAAGAAATTGGCCTTTTAAAATATAATAATTTTATGCTCAAATGACTACTGATTCATGTCTAAGTATCTTCCCAAAATGTATATCTACACAGAGCTGGTGTTCCAAACGATGGCTGTATATTATGTACATTGCCAATTAAGTATATTTCAGCCTTAAAGCTATTGTATGACTGACTTTATAATTATGGCCCTACGCCTTTTCTCAATCTGGTGACATTTTATTGTAGTATACCATTTTAAAATTAAGCAAATGTCACTAAAAGCTCATACAAGTTGTTTTTATTTGTGTTTGTAAGTCAACAACTTTTGATAATATATTTTTTTCAATTTACGGTATTGCGTTATTTTCTGTCATTTAAAAAAAAATTGTTTTCTATTGACAAAGTCTTATTTCTTTAGAATGGGTTTTCCTAAATTTTTATTTAACATACTAACGTTGAACAGAAAATTTAAAAATTTTTGTTCATGATTACTTTATCTGACTCTGGTTTTATCTGCTTTTCTGACTTTGAATGTTTATTATATAGTAATGTCATTAAATCCCACAATAATAATAATTATATTAACTCTAATGAACTATAATTGAGATTATTCTATGTAACTTTCTAAAACTAAAATGATTTAATTAATAAGGTACCATTTCTTATTTTACAAAATATTTAGTAATTGTCTAATATAGTAATTATATAGAATTTTGGGAGATCCATTTATCTATATTTCAAAAGCTCATGTTAGCAGTGATAATCTCATTTAAAATATTCTCGACACTGAACAGATATACCGACCGGAGCAATATCGATGCCAAGCTGTTCACAATCATCGTAAAACAGAAGGAGAACAGTCTGAAGGGCTATATCCCCGCCGAGGGCTTCCTGCTCAAGGACATTGAGACTGCGTGGAACCAGCTGGAAAAAGCGGAGCATGAGCGGGAACTTGCTCTGAGGTCGGAGCTGTTTAGGTGAGAGAGAGGGAGAGAGATAAAGCTACAACTATTGTACGTGTCCTCAATATCTTGATCGAACTTAAAAAATGGATAGGCCGGTTAGATGGTGAAAAAAGGCGTTATATTTTAGGGGGAAAAATGATTATTTTGTGTGTCAAAATTATAAGTGTGACAAAATGTATGTTTTGAAAATACCATCATAATATGGTTGTTTTTATTTTTATAATAAATATTGTTAATTTTATTTATGCATTTTTTTGAGCTGGCATTAACTACTTTATTATGAATTTTCTATTTTTATACAAATTTACCAATTACTATTTTTGTACTACTACAATATATATAAGTAGTTATTCTATGTTAAAGCGTATATAAATCAATACTATACAATATTACTGATTATTATAATTATTAATATAACTAATATTATTATTAATGCCATATTATTCATTTAAAATGATTCCCTGCCAATTAACAAACATACAGACAGGAGCGTCTGAAGCGAGAGGCGGATAAGTTCAGCAAGAAGGCGGATCTACGCAACCAGTGGTTGGCCGACATGACAGTGATTCTGTCCAATCTCGGCTTCGGCACTGATTCACGCCAGGTGGAGGCTTCTCTCAATAAGAACGAGGCAATCAGTGCGGAGATCAACTCAAAGGTGAGATGGCCGGGTCGTCCTCTTTTCACTATGCACCAGCTTATGAGTTTTTACTCTATAAATGACATTAATCATTAAATCGACATTCTATGATGAAATACGATCAATATTTAAAATATATTGTTTTAATTATTTATTAAGGTCATGCAGTAAAATGGAGGAAACCATTTCTGGTAACATTTTATTTGAAAGCAAATCAATACAATGCATTAAAATATTAAATAAATTTGTTTAATAATAACAGAAATTGTTTTATTATATTTCATTTATACATATTTAGGTATATCAAGATAACTACAAATATGATTTTATATTAAATAATTAAAAAGTGTTCAAGAAATGTATAAAATGTTTTGCCTAATTTCGTCAAAAAAGTTTTGTATAATTCTTTCATCTGTAACATTTCATTCCACAAGAGAAGACATTTTGAAACAGCTAAACATTACTAATTAAAAATTTATTTTACATGTTATAAACTTTGTCGGGTTAAATTAAATTAAATATTTAACTTCAGCATCTGTTTACATAAACATTTAGTAACGGATCAAAGGCACGAATTCTGGCGGAGCAGTAAGTAGTTTATGAAGCGCGCCTACTTCACCAATGACTATAAAAATAAAGCCATTATCACTCACAAGAGTTTTTTATGCCAAATTAACCCATTAAGGGTTGCTAATACTCGACTAGCACAGTGGTTACACAGAAACGGGCGAATCCAATGGTAGGGGCTCGAACCTGATTCGAGACAACACACTCGGCATCAGCAAACTAACCTCTGTCCCATTCGGTTCGGTTTATTTGCTCATTTTCATTTAGATATATACTTTGTGCATACCTACACCACTATACGTCGCCAGTCAGTCTGCAGCACTCCACTAACCCCACCTATATTATGTTGTTGACAGAAAGACCGATTCGTGACGCTGTCCTCGATGGCGCGCTACCTGGTGGAGCAGAACTACCAGGACCAGGCGCAAGTGGCCGCGAGGAACGACGAGATCCAGGACAAGTGGGCCCGCCTGCTCGCCTTGCTGGGGGAGAAGAACTCGATCAAGGCGCAAATGGAGGAGCTGCTGGTGCTGATTAGGGAGGTGGAGGGGGTGGATAGTGAGCTGCGCATGCTCGAGGTGGGTGTACTGTCGATGAGGATCACCTTTTTTAGTACTGTTTGCATACATGTACTATTCGGAATTAAATGTTAGGCAAAATTGTAAACCTCTGAATAAACTAGTTTTTATTTACTTTTTTTGGTGTATAAAAACTAACAAATCTCACGACGAAAAGGTGTTAAAAAACTTTTTGCAACTATTGTTCTGCAAATCTATGGACAAAAATACATACAATCTTTCAACCTGAATTATTTGAAAAATATTATAAATGACTGTAACAGCTCCTAACAAATTAGATGTCATTAATATTTTATTTAATTTCCTATTTTATGATGTTGGTCATAGATTGCCCTCTTTTCACGAAGTTATTTAAATAAACTTTAAACTAAACATTTTTAATATTTAAAAAGTAAAATTAAAAATAAGTAATGCCATTATGTATTTAAAATAAGAGTGAGTTCAGATGAATTTTTTTTGGTTAGAAGCCGAAGAATATTTTACTAATATAATATACGCATGACGAATATGAATATTTTGAAATTTTAATAAATATTGAATTCAAATTATACTATTCTGTTTTGTTTATATTTTGGTAAAAATTAATATCGGCCTATCGTGCTCGATAATATTTACATGGATAATATAACATAGTATTCTAAATTATATTAACATAAGTAACTGAAAACCCGAATCTGTAATAATAATATAACATGTTATAGGTTGTAATCTCACCACCCCCGAAATCCCCCTTTTCAGCCGACGATACGTTCCTCCGAGACCGGGAAGCATCTGATGGCTGCCAGAGACCTGCTCGAGCGGCACACGATGTCCGAGAACCAATTGAAAGCGCTGGCAGAGCGGCTCAAACTGATCAATGCACGAGCGGTTGGCATCGCCCACAACCCTATCTCACCAGGTAAGTCACCATCACTACCTACCCTGTCTGTGCTTGTTTGCTGGTGTTGCCGGCTACACTCGCTTTTAGCAGATAGCTATAGAGGAGTTCATCATTTATGTCGCTGTATTTATATAAATAGTTTTTTGTACATTAAAAATACTTGTTGCAGACCTGTCAATAGTCCCAATTTTCAAAGGCTGTCCCGCTAGAGTATGTAAATGTTCCGCTTTTAAAATATATTACTGAAAATAAGTTAAAAAGTGGCCATTTTGCTATTTTGCAATCTTTCTTATGATGAAAATTCGAAGCCTTTTAGATATACATTCTTAGCTATGAAACATACAAATTTTCAGCCCTACGCACTGATTTAGAGGCTCGGCTGCTCGCCTCGCTATGCGTGGCTTGACATTATACGAAACATGTCTCTATTTCGGCTATTGAAAGGTTGGTAAGTCTGTTGTTGTTACGTATAATAGCGCATTTGTTTTTTAATCTACAAATTGTATGTAATAATACTGTCTTGTAGCCATAGATGTAACGTTATTATTTATTGTTTGTTATTCTTTATCACCCAATGGCTAGATATTGAATCTTGTATTTGGTTTCATTACAAGCCCGAGCTCCATGACCAGTAGTAGTGTTCCTTGCTGTATAAGTTCATAGTTATCGCGAGTCTCTGACTTTACTTATATCCCCCCTCCGCCCAGAGTGCACCTCAGCCCAGTCAGCGGTGCTCAACAAGCGACTCGACGTGCTCAACGAGTCGATCGAGGACCTCCAGCAGGTGGCGGCAGTTCGTCAGACTCAGCTCAAGCAGAGTCATGACTTCCACCAATTGGGCTTCGAGTTCGACCAGGAGGAGGCCTGGGTGGCGGATGAGTTGGCTCTAATGAAGAGCCGGGACTTGGGCAAGGGTATCCAGGCTGTGCACCGGCTGCTCAGGAAGCATGAAGTGAGCCCGTTTGCCAGACATGTTGTGTTTGTTGTAAAGTCAATGTTGATACAGTAAAATTTCACTATTATTATGATAAGGCTATAAAATAGGTTATCATATGTTTTGATTATTTTTTGTTTGTTTTTTATTAATGTTTATATATTTTCCTGTGATTTATTCGATATGTTTATATTATTTTATATGTATAATATTGGTGTAAATAAATACACATTTTAGTTAAATGGAAAAAGCCATGGATCTAACCATTTAGGAAGATAATAGGGAATCAAGTATTATAACCATATCTTACTAAGAAATATGTACTGATCTTACAAAGATTCTACTGCTTACCTTGACATTTATTACTGTGAGTCAGCTTTATTTTTCTCGAAAGTCTACGAGCAAATTAATAGAAAACTCTACAGCCTGTTTCCGTGTTCTCCACGTGCTTCCTTTTTTGTTGTAAATTATTAACTTCCAGGGAAAGTTTTTATTCTGTAAAGGAATTAGTCGGTGACGCGTTATTAGTTACTTCTGGAACCATTTCTTGAAACATTCCAAACCCGCTCTAATGTTTCCATTTCTTTGTAAATCTTGAAAAGGTTTCTGTTGATGTCTCCATTCTTCAAATCAGCTCGGACGATGAAATCGACTAGTCTGATTGGGAATAATAACTAAATATTCAAATAGGTTATTAATTTATACTATTCAGTAATATTAACGAACTCTGGTTTGAACAAGTTGGTGACACCCTACATTCAGCACGTGCTAATTAAAGAAGACTTCATCTTCTAGTAACGCGCATTCAAACTGAACCAATGCCCCCCCCCCCCCCCCGTTCAGGTGAATGAGGCAGAGATGCGGGCCCGCTGGCGTGACACCGAGGACCTGCTGGCCCGAGCCCACCAACAGGTGGAGCAGGGTCACTACGCCGGCTCCGAGATCACCAGCCAGTCGAACCACCTCTCCCAGTCGTGGAACCGGCTGAAAGAGGCGGCGGGCCAGCGCCGGAAGCTCCTCGAGGACGCGCTGGAGTCGCAGCAGTACTATGCGGATGCGGTGGAGGTTGAGCAGTGGATCCAGGAGAGAATGCCGCTCGTGGCCAGCAAGGATCATGGCAAGGACGACAACGCTGCCAAGGTGAGTTGAGTTGGTGTCCGGAGGTTAGCAAGTGTTTATCGTGTATTAAGGAGACATTAATGTCGATAAAAATATATGAAATCTATGTCTTTTGTAACTCATTTAATATTTTTGTTTCTAAAATACGTAATAATAATCTTAGTTAAATTATGCCAAATTATGTTTTTTTCAAATGTTTACTATTAATTTTACAAAGTTTTTGGTACTTTTTTCACTATGTAAATTAGTCTGCATTATATAATTTTTATCAATTTGGATATACTAGACATACTGCCAACTATAATCTTTATAAATATATGTAAAAATAATATTTACGTGTTTTACAGTGCTGTAGGCCCTACTTAATATTAAAAAATGGAAGATAATTTAGGTTATTTAATGAAATAATAATTGTTGTACCAATGAGCTGATTGTTATTGATAGTCATTTAATCGATATTTCCCTACATTAAAGCATCGTTAATTAATGTATTCTAGCGAAAATGTAGATGTTCTATCCACTGTTATCTATGCTTTAGTCGTATTATTATGTTATGTCAATCAATTACTTCCAAAATAAATGGTCAAATCATGCCGTAGTACATTTTAATATATGGTGAGACTAAAAAAGTTAATAAGTGTACATTTCACATCTTATCCTATTTTTTTAATTAATTTATTTTAAAAAATTGTTCTGTTAATTTTGAATTGTATGATTAGTAAGATTTAGATCAGTAAGTGAATTTTAATTTTTTAACAAATACAAGTTAATTAAATGTTTCCTATAGTTTTCACTTAAGTTAACAGAAATGTATTTTATTTTGTCTTGGTAAAGTACCTACCTACTAACCCTGTAATCTGCGTTGAACATTTTAATTAATTGAACTTATAATATATACATGTATATAATATATAAATATATACAGTTAACATGTTCTCCCTCTCATTCAACAGGCTATTCTGAAGCGTCACAACACGCTGCAGACAGAGATCGACTCGTTCGGGTCGTCTGATATTCAGCGACTCAGTGAACTTGCAACCTTGATGACACAGTCGGCAGATAAGCACAATGTAAGACGATCTTTGAGCTTCTTCTTTACCCGGTGTGGCAACACCGGGTTCCCTTAATTTATAAAGTGTTTTTTATATGAATTATATTGATTTTTTAAAATACATTTAATTACTATTTAATATTGTTATCCATTATTTAATTTATAATATTAGGATCGTAGAATTTAATGAGGTGGTATGGTGGATGGAATGTACATAATACGAAGTTTTTTTGAAATCATATACAATTATTTATATATTTAACGCTAACATGTAACCTTCATCAATCCCACTTGCTTCCTCTAGATCAAGCCGGAGCACCTCCAACTCCGCAAGGCCGACGACGATGACGACGACTCTGAGTCCAGCTCCGACGTGGACGAGCCCCACCACCACCAGCAAACCTCCACCGCCACCAGCCCGGTGTCCCCTTCCGGGTCCAAGAAGCAGCAGCTCCACCAAGACAGGGAGGTCATGG
>JAUZND010059851.1:0-18337 GCA_034780555.1 Coelogynopora nodosa
ATAAAATATGTGCAATTCACAATTTTAAAATGTATTTAAAATCAAAAGTAAAACCCACGCAACACTACTTCTTCAAACTCTCCATCGTTGACCTTTTACATTTGGTCAAAATGTCCCTTGAAGGAAAGACACGACCACCCAATTTATTGACCAAGAGAGCTTCTAAGGTAGAAGTGGACATTGAAGATCGAGACTCCGTACGGTTTTTGCGCACCAAACTGAAAATCCTCTCCGAGTCTGCGTTACTATGGGGAATCGTGAGAATCCCCAACATTGCTGAAGCCAGTTCCCTGTAGGGGCAGGTACCATCAACGTCTCGCCATGTTCTCAGCTGGTGCCACACGGAGTCGCTCCTCGTGTCCGCAGTGTCAATGGGGATGGGGGATGACTGGTAGCGTCGAAACTGCTCATGGAGTGTGTCAACTGAGCTGGTTGGTAGTCGCGACAGGAAGAATTTTAAGAAGTCCCATGAGACATTTGCTCTCATGAGCACATTGGCAACTTGCGCATTTTTCAGCATGCAATCATCGACAGGGAACTTCTTCCAGATGTAGTCAATGGCCATTTGGTAGAAAGCTTTGATCTTGGTATAGATTTCGAGTCGACCGACCGAATTCAACTTTTGGATCACTTGTTCCGTCATGCTTCCCACAAACAGTTTATCGTGGGTTAGGTGCAAGGACTTGTTTTTGAAGTCGACCAAACGAAGATTTGTGATGTCGGATAAAGACGAAGGCTTCATAAAGCGGGAAAGAATGTCTCGCAGAAAGTTCTGGATCAAAGTATGCAAAACGTGAATGAGAGGTTCGTCTTTCTGAAGTGTCTTGTTTAGCTTGTCAATCGATGGCATAATCCAGAGCAAGAAGGAGCTATAGGCCATGCACCTCTTTGATTTCAAGAAGGAGTTGATTCTAAGTAATCTTTGGTGGTTGTATGAAGGAGACTCTTCGTCTTCAACCTCGTGTGGAAACAGTGAAGGGACAATGTCATCTGCTTGTGTAGGATGTTTCTTGTTTCTTTTTTTTCAATCTTTGACTGCAGATCAGCAAGTTCTTCGGCAAAGAATTTGCGTAGAGGTTTCCACAAATCAACAATGCGTTGTAGGCAGATGGTGAGTGACAGCCACCGAGTAGGGCAATGTTTCAGAATGCGTTTCGTGTCGTCATCGTAGAGGAGTTGAAATTGTTCAAAAGATTTTTTCCTCTTGCTACTGTGACGAAAGTAATAAAAAATATCAACAAGTATTCCATCCACCGAAATTGGTAACTGACTACATGCCTTCTTGGTCATAAGGCTGAGTAAGTGACAAACACATGGAGACAACAAAATGTTCTTGTTTTGGGCTCGAAGATAAGAAATAACGCCGCCTTCAAGCCCCACCATAACATTCGCATTGTCGCAGCCAAAGGACGTGCAATGACCAAAAGGAACTTCCATAGTATCAATCGTTTTTTTTATTGATTCGGAGATGTCCTTGGCGTTGGAAGATGTTGGTTCATTGATTGCCAATAGTTTGGTTGTAACTTTTCCCTCAGTTGGCGAGTACACCCGAACCACAATGGGATACAATTGGTCGTTCTTGTCGTTGCTGCCGTCGGTTGCTAGGCTGCAAATGAAAAAGACAATAGAATATAATAATATAATAACATAAGCCAAAAATTGTAGTTAGCGTTACTGTTAGCAACAAAATATGGAAGCAAAATAATTGAACTTATAATTATGAACTTTAAAATAACGCTTTATAACATTTATAAACAGCAGCTACCCTCTAGCAAGATAATGTGATAATTGACATTTAATTACCTATACCCAAATTCCTTCATTAGAGTAGTAGTAGCAACAACTTCTTCATTTCCCAATGTTTTGATGATAGCCGTTGTCTTGGTCCTGCCACATGCGTACTTCTTCGCAATTTCCGAATCTGGTACCATTGTTCTCAAAACATCACCAAAATGGTCAGCCATGGAGAGTGGGGCATTATTTTTCACCAAATACTGAAAATAAATAGTATGTAATACAAAATATAAACAGTGCTATCATTAGAATGTTCTAAATAGTATATGTTATCTAAAGTTTAGTGGGACATGTATCACACTTAATTAAGATACATATATTAATCAATATTAAGTATAACATAATAACTGACTTTTGGTAAGTACCTACCTGTGTAAATGCTACCTCCGCATTAATGACTGATTGGTCATTTTGGACAACGTAACTTCCAATGTTCTGTGATCCCTTGGAATCCTTAACCAGGGACGCATGTTTTGTAGTTTTCATGTGCCTGGTAATGTCAACCTTCCCACTGCTTCCGATATACAGGTGGATGTTACAGAGACTACAAAAGGCGTGGTCATCACCTTTGGTAGAGGGCTTTATTGTAGGAAATTCCTTTGAGTATTCTGCCCGAAAAGATGTTTTCCGTTTTTTTGAGTTCGGAGGAGACATTTTTTTGGCGGGGCTATTACGACGGCGGAGAAGATGATATTATACTAAAAAGCAAAAATGAAACGATAAAACATATGCCTGGCATGTCTAAAGCAGAAATAAAATAGAATTAGAAAGAAATTAAATAAAGAATCAAAGAGCATAAATACAATTCAATTTTTTGTGCTAATAAGCCCTACCTAATGACAGCTCAGCATGCCAGGGTCGCTTATTTCCTGCAGTCTAAATACTGTGCTTAGCCTTACCTAATGACAGCTCAGCATGCCAGGGTCGCTTATTTCCTGCAGTCTAAACACTGTGCTTAGCCTTACCTAATGACAGTTCAGCATCCAGTCTGAGTCTAAAATGAAAAGAAATAAGCCACAATATAAATGAATTATCGAATGCAAAACATATTTAACTACATAATGACTACAAAAAAACAACAACACAAAAATTCCCAAACTTTCCCAAACTTTTTTCCCTTTTTTTTTTAAAGCAATATATTCAAAACGCGGGACATATCTCTACTTTCGCGGGACACGCGGGACAGCCTCAAAAAGCGGGATTGTCCCGCGAAAAGCGGGGCAGTTGGCAGGTCTGCAAACGTATTTAATAAACTTTTCATAAAATTGGACCTCATATTTCTCGAACGAGGCAGTTTTCTCGGAAACAACATACATTATTTCAATAAATCGAAAAGAACAGTTTACAACAAAGAAATTATATTGTTTTTGATTCCAAAAATAGGCATTCTTTTAAAATGGACTTAACAAAAATAATATTTCAATAAAAATTGAAGTAATTCCCTATAAAACAAAATATACAGATTTCAGAAGATGACATCATTTTAATATAATGCACAAAACGACATGGTTGACGATTACAAAAAGTTAGTTAAAGGCAATCAACAAAAAACAATTGTTACCATACCGAGAAGTGGTTCAAATATAAAAATTTCAGGATAGCTCTAAGCATTAGTAATGACTTCTTTCGAGCGCATTCGATTACAATATGAGAAAAAAATTAAAAATTTTGTTGCCCACATAATTTCCGTGTAAAATATTTAAGTTTTCAAAATTCTACTCTATTATAAGCATTGATCTATATATTAGTGCGTATGAAGTCAATCAATGTCGGACAAATTGTATATTTGATATTTAAAATGCGATATCCAGTTTTGTTATAATAAATATTTTTGGATGTTTGCATCACCGTCATGCAAATAATACAATTAAAGTGAAACATATAATCTAAACATGATGATACAAAAATACCTATTCAACAATGACCCAACAATTGAATTCGTATTAGTATGTGCTTAATTAATGATTAAATTTCAATTTGAATAATATAAATAAATTCCTTCCATTACAAATTAACATAACATATTAGAATAAGCTACGTTATTATTAGTTTAGAAAACCGAATTCAAAATTATGCTTCAACTGAGAATAAATTATTGATAACAATAACCTCGCTCGTTATCATTTGTATACAACAGATCGAGTATTAGAAAAACGTATTATAATAATTTCACATTTAAATCGATTTGTTAATCTGACAGCAATCTTTGTAAAACTGTATTCACATGTTTACTCTGAGGATTGAAACGCACTCACCAAGATAAATAACGCCAAATCCGCCCTGCCCTATTGCTGCACCCAGAACCCACTGTCTCTTGATGACATCAGTGAAAACAGTACCCTGAGTAAATTGATTGGTCGATATCAGAGTCGGCTTCGTTACTGGGCGTTTCTTGGCAACAGGAGCCATGATACTGCACCTGGTGCATAAATATAATGAGATTAAAAAGGTAACATAAATCAGAACACTGGAAATTATATAAATCAATAACTGAATGTATGTTAATAAGCATAACCAAACACAGATATTTTCAATGCAGCAGTGCTATGAATGTACTAAAAGGCACGAGTAAATACAGGGAATCAACTCACAACCTTCAGGATTGAAGTCAGATATATGTTAACCTCTTGGTAACACTATCAGAGAAACCTTCGAATTGGGTTTATAAAGGAATGAAACCTGGGATGGCGCTCTGGTGAAGTCTGAAGTGAAAGCTCTTGAAGGGGAACAGAGCTTAGGTAGTCGGAGATCTTGGTGGAAGGGTATGGGGGTGAAGTCTGAGAAGAGCCCCTGATGGAAGCGTAGTAGGAGGAAGTTATTTGTAATTAAGAAGATAGGAGAATGGAGACTTTGTGAGAGGGATAAAGACGCAGAGACACTATAAATGGTCATTACTTTAAATTTAGAAGTTGTGATATGAAGCAGATAACTAAAAGTTAACAAAATCATGCATTTTAGCCATCCATGGAATTATTTGTATTCATATAACCCTAACCTCATCTATTTAAATATTTAAATTATACAGAAATAATTATCTACAGGAGTTAAAAAATATATATATCATGAATATAATAGCCTACTTGTATGCATCAAACCTGCCCAGTATCTTTTCCTCCAATTATTTTTTCTATTTTTTATCCCCCCTCCCCTTCTTTTACCCCCTTTTCCTACTTCCTCCACCTAGGGAAGGAGGGAAACCCTCCCTCTTGGGAAAGTTTGGTGTGCAAATATCTATACATAATATACTGTAATTATAACAATATATATATAAAATGTTATGGATACCATCTTAAGACCAATGTTGATATAAATAACAATTAATTGACTGCAAAATGACAAAACTTTATTTATAATTAAATAATTATTATTAGAGTAAATTAGTCAAACAAAATAGAACTAATTTAAATATATACATAAAAATAATTAATTACACATATTCTGAATTATATTATTCCGCTTAGTAGACAGTGTCCAATCAGCAAGTACTGAATCAGAGATTGAAGTACTAATTATAAAATAAATTGAAATTATCAAAAATGGTCATGGCTAAGATATGATCATTGACAAGACAATGTCTTCAAAACTTCTTCAATATGTTGTTTATGATGAAAGACTGACATCCATCTCCAATAAAAGTAAATGTGTGACCATACAGCATATGATTCATGAGTTGTGATGTTTGAAATTTAAAAATTGATTCAGTAGTTTAAGGGATATTGCCAAAAAATTGAACAAAGTTCACCAGGAACACTTTGTAAATTTTTTAGATGTTTTACATAGAGTAAATAAAATATCTAAACTTTTTTGCATAGCACAAATAAAAATATATTTCAGAAAGTATTTCTTTAATTACTGTTTCTTGGACAAAATTGTGGATATTATGGTGAATTGCAAATCCACCTATATTTATAATACTTTCAATACTTCTTGCAAACATGAACTAACCCCATATGTGTTTACAACAGTTTTACCACTGTTAATTAATGGTTCTTATTAATAGCAGACATTTTTTATAAAGCATCACAAAATTGGACACACATATAGTTACCCATTTCCTAGAATAATTGATTGATACAATATACATCACCATGAATATATTTTACAAAAAACAAAAGAATATGATGTTGCCTTTTACAAATATAATTTTACCTATTGGAAAATCTCAATGTTTAAAACTTTCATTTGATTGGGTTTTTAACATAATCAGAAATGGCAGATCTCTTATATTATTAAATGGCAGACTTAAAAACATATATTTAAAAGGCCCCACCATATCTCAGCCTCAAGGACTTAATTATACATTTAGTCAGCTGATTTGCTTGCTTGAGCAACACAGGAAAGGTTTAAATTATGACAAAGTACAAAATAACAGCAATTGAAGCTATTATACATAGAGTTTAGAATAGAATTTTTTTAAATGGGTAATTAACAAAAATTTGTGATCAACTATGCAAAACATTGGTAAAATCAATAAGAAAATATAATATATATATATATTACTTAGTATCAAATAGTAAATAAAAAAAGTCAGGAATGTAGCCAGGTGACTATTTTAAGCATAGAAACAACAAATTGGTAGTAATTAATTGAAACACAAAGGATCCTTATGTATATTAGGCTTTAATAGTCTAACTAACTTATATTGTATAACACTCTGGACAACCCACTGCCACACCCTTATTACACAATAATAGCTCACACAATATCAAATTTGTAAAATAACAAAGTATATAGCAATACCTAGAATGATTAAATTAACTATAAATTATTTACAAACCTTGATTAAAAGTACTATTTTACATGTTAAAAGTATATGCGTTAGTGCAAATTCATATAGTTGGCTACATCCCTTCAACCTAATATTTTACCTATTATATATAAATTTCTGAACATTAATGGTTTTAATTTATTATAAATTAATATATATTTTGTTATTTTACTAATTTGATATTGTGTGAGCTGTTATTGTGTAATAAGGGTGTGGCAGTGGGTTGTCCAGAGTGTTATACAATACAAGTTATTTTAGACTATTAAAGCCTCAGATACAAGCATGGCCCATGGTTTGAAAATATATATTTAAATAAAAGATATACCAATTAAATCCATACAATAAATTTAATTAGATATCAAAAAATTAGGTACTATCAAATGATTGATTTTCAAATGAATCAAATGAATGATATTTTCACAAATAACTGTATATTTAACAGTATATTCAGTTACATGTTTTAAATTATATATTTATAAGGCTGTTAGCTAGAACTGCATCCCTAATAAAGAAATAATATAATTTATATAAAATAGAAAAACATTACTACCTTTTAAAATTAGTATTTTTGATACATATTAAAAATAATTTGATCCTTTGATAAAATATGCTAGTAATAGCCTAATCATCAAGGTAATGGGACAGCTCAGTCCAGGACAACTCAGCCAATGAAAACATAACCCATGTATAATATTATTGTTTGTCAATGTTATGAGGACAACAATAAATATAAAGTAGAAACATCTGAGCAAATGCTTGTTACACTGTAAACCTGTGTAAATTGGGTTACATTGTGAATTTTGCAGTTATTTTCATTTCACTATGTTGGACACTATTTCCTTCATGTCATCATGTTTCCTGTTTTGATCCAATTATGTGTATCCCTATTTTGCTGTTCCCATTAAGTATCGCTTTGCATTGTTATATAAAATGTATTTGATCTAATTAACTCAACATAATCAACATTTATACATGCCTGCTAAATTACATTTTTATCTCTATTTATATTTAGCTGACCATTTTAAATAATTTATGTAAAAATCTTAAGGTGATCATGATTGATATGATCTTATTGATAATCAGGTCAATAAGTTAAGAGGCTAGAGTTAGTAGTCATTAGTGGTTTTTGTATTATATTTTATTTATGTTTCAAAATAAATAGTACAGTGTTAACTTGTATATATTGGTAAATATTTTCTGCTTTGTGTATAATTTTTAAAAAGGTTATTTATGTATATAATTGGTGGTAGCCTTAATTTGTTTCTTTCTTTTCCAGGAATCTCAAAAAATGTCTGTATTAATTTTACTATTTTGTGCTATTGATAATATTTTGTGTTGTTTTGATTAATGTCATAAAAGAATTATTTATATTCTCGACTTTGTTTTCTCTTTTTCATTGCCCACAAAGTGCAGCATCTGTGTTGTGCCTACATTAGCCCAACATAGCATTTTCATTAGGTTGTAGCATGCTTGAAAGTAAATTTAACAAATGTTATACAGGTCAATTTTGAGGTATAATGAAGTTCAGAAAAAATTTGATAATATACTCATGTATAAAAATGTAATACAATGTAAATTACTAAGAAGATGATTTAAAAGTAAATAATGTAAACAAATTCAAAAGTTTGACATTGCATAATACTTTTAGCCAGTTTTGAGATTTTCACCTGTGGCTTATTTTTTTTATAAAGTTGTGTTTTCTCAACTGCTTCTACTTTACATTATTTGTTGTCCTGATAATATCAAGAAATAATATACATATATATATATATATACAGCCTAGTTATCCTGGGTTGAGTCATTCCTTTGGGTCAAGTTGTCCCTTTGAGCTAATTTGTCATGGGCTGAGTTGTCTGTAAATAGTTACTAATATAGTATTAACTATATATAATTAAGAAAAAATAGCTATATATATTACTTTAATAAGCAAAGGTTAATGTTTGGTAAAAGAAAGGTATAAATCCCCAAAATTCTAAAAGTGGTCTGTAAGTTTAGAGCAGAAAATAATTGTTCTGAAGAAGCCATTGTCATGGGAACAGTCATAAACAGTCGACAAAGTGGGACAACTTCATTGAATAGTGACATACCCATTTTTGAAGCCTTAAGTGTGTTGGAAACTTCACAAACACTTTTTCAGCAGAACACAACTGGTCATTTGAGGTTTTAATTAAGTCTGGTAGCATATTGAGTTGTATTTTGAGAGCTGTGATGTTGATATCATCATCATAAAATTTGGCAACTGATTCATCAAATTAAAAATCTTCTGGACCTGACCAGTTTGCGGCTTTCACAATTAAATTCTATCATTTTTGGACAATTTCAAGGGATGACTGGGTAAATTTTTGTTGAAATTCATTTATGACTTTGTAAAGTACTTCATAGTATATTCTTCAATAGAAGCCATCTGGAATTGTTGTCCTGTGCCATCATGCAATCATTTTGGTATTAGTCTTCTTTGTGGTAGACATGGTTCATCTGAAGTCTTTTGCTGTCTGTTTCACAGATGTCCTGCATAAAAATGAATATTGAATGCCTTTATGTGGACTGTGATGTCATTGGCTTGAAACTTAGTTGATACAGATTCAATTTAATTAAATATCAGATAACACAATTTGAGACTAAAATATGTTTCAAACTTTTCCATTTGACCAAGAACTCCTCAGCTGCATGCTAGCCATAGTAATCCATGCAGATTGCATTGACTTCTTCAAATGACTGTTTCAATGCCTCATTGTTGTCTAAAACAGATTTGATGGCTCTTTGCTGCACAGCCTATATGTTTGGACATCAAGGTTTCAAACCAATGACATTTGATGATAATTTTTTAGTGTGATAAAAAGTAACTGACATATGGGAAAGAAATGAATAATATTGCATGACTTTGCTGAGTCTTGTAAACTTAGGTTTAGGAAGAGGGCAAAAATTTTACTTTTAAAGCTCTAGGTTTTTCTTCTAATAGCCAAGTATAGCCATCCTGCTAATATGTCCCATTATTACTGCTGTGCTGTCATAACCCTGGCCATAACACAGTGATAAAGGTAAATTGGTGGCAGTGGTAAGGAACAGTGCATTTGTTTTGTCCACATGGCAGATTCCAATAAGGTCCTCATGGATTACAAATTCATTATTAACCCAATGTATATATAGAGATAGCTGCTCATGATTGTTAATGTCTCTTGTCTTGTCTAGCTAATCTTAACTTATGTCTGGGTTTGATAAAAATATTTATATTAGTGGCTCTCTGTGTCAATATTTTTAGAAACAATCTGGGGGCTGAAATATACTCTTGCTCCTAATCTAAAAGCTAGGGCCCCAGCTCGAGTGCCTATGATAAATATTTAAAAAGTATTAATGATAATTTAACCTTATTTACAATGACAATGTACTTAAATAATGAAGAATCAAGATGAAAAATCATGGTAAAGCTATAGATTAAACAGTACAAAAATAATGTAGTACTCAATAATTTAATTAGGAAAAAAACAAATTCTTTAAAACTATTATACTTTATAGAATATTTACATATAACTTACCTGTGTATAAATATAATTATTTCTCAATATTATATTGAGAACAACAAATTAAAATAGACAGTGTAAAGTATAGAAACACTTGAGAAAATGCAACTTTATAAAAAAAACTAAGCTACATATTAAATGAACATCTCAACAAAGAGAAAACAAGTTTAAGAGAAAACATGTTTAAGAGAAAACATGTTTTAATAAGAGAATGTTTAAGAGAAAACATGTTTTAATAAGAGAATGTTTAAGAGAAAACAAAGTCTAAACTATAACATATTCTTTTTGACACTAAATCAAAACAACACAATAATAATATTATTAAATAAGTATGCAAAAGCATAAAAATTACTGGGAAAAAAAATGTGGCTGCCACAAATGTCCTTCACATTATTCATTAACAAATATAACTTGTTCTTGTATTTAGTCTTTAGAATTAAAACAGATTAGAAAATTTTGTTGTTGGTACATGCATAACTGTCCCATTTGCAAACCGTTAGTACCATTCAAATTGTTCTTTGTTGGTAAATCCCATTCGAAAACCATACAAATTTGCTTCACTTATTGGCATATGTTATTGTTAGCATTACGGACACATTTATATATAGTTGGATTTTTATAACTAAGTAAATATATAAGTCAGCTTGTTTATCAAGTTAAACTGGTGTTTCAGTGAACAAAAAGTATTAAAATATAGAAAGATTGGTGAAAAAATTGATGTACATAAAATTGACTTTATTTATAATTCGTATTTATTTATTAAGTCTATTTTTCAAGGGAGGCCCTGGAAATATTTTTTCAAGGGAAAAATTGGCTCGGGAACCCTGAAATAGGTATACCTAGGATCTATCACTGTATATTATTATTGATATTGTCATATATATGTATAATGTTTTTACAAAAATGAGGTCACATTTCTGAACACGTACACAATGAAGAATTGAAAAATTTAATTTACACCTTTTAATATATTAAATATTTGCTAATAGTAAGATTACTTACAAAGTAAGATTAGGCGCGTTAATATTTTTACCAAATGTTGCTGATGTAAAACAAAATATCAATTTCTTTAAAAAATAAAATAAATTACTTCGAAACGAACGAAACGAAAAGATCAAATAGAGGAAAGCCTTTGAAACGGCACTCTACATGATTGGGAACCAACCAAGAGACAACGAGGGGGGAGAGAACAGAAAAAAATAAACAAAAAAACAAACAAACAAAAACAAAATGCAAACATAAGCGGGAAGGGTGGAGGGGGGAAAGGAGCAGAAGAGACCATGCAACACAGCAAAATTAACTGCCTATTGCGGAAGAACCCCATGCTGGAAAAGGAAGAAAGATCGAGGAAAAGAGGAAGCCGGCGCCCTAATCAGGTAGATAATATTGGTAAACATCTTTTCATACTTTTTAAACATGACGTATGTTTATTTAGTGAAATAATATACACAGACAAAAAAAGTATACACTATAATAATTTTAATTATACATAGTAAGGAACATCTTAATCCTTCTGTAGTTCCGGTTACAGAGTTTTGTTTTTTATCAGTAAAGAGTAGGAATCAAACTTGTGATAATCGATGGTGAGCAGGTAAACCTTGATCGTGAAAAATTAAACTGAGCTAACAATAAACTTGAATTTAAAACAATTGATTAGGAAATCCACCAACCACTTTTAAATATTCTTAAATATGTTAATCACTAAGTCTTACTTATTATTTGTTGCCTTAAATTGCTATAACATATATATATTATATTACATAATATTACGTATTATATTGCTGCATACATATCGCATAACATAATATGACATTGACATTATTATTTTACAATTTATTATTTTAATTACATGATCATTATCTTACTACATTTGATCAGTAAATACTATATTATTACATGTATTGCCTACATTTTCTATCAATCTATCATTGTTACACATCCATACTCACTGTTCTTCCATATATTCTATACTATATCCATAATTATATACTATAATACTGTTTGACAGCATACTTAACTTTACACTTTACAAATATGTTTTGTTATTTTATTGTTAAAATAAACACAATTATTATTTATGAAGAAACCACATTTCATCCAATAATAAAATTTCTTAACTATCGTCACCGTATCCATCTCTGTCACCAAATGTAACTTCCAAACAGATGATTTTTCTGAAGCCCATGCCATCGCTATATTCAGGAAACGCGCGTTCGCACATCAACAGAAGTAATTTCCAAATGCTGCTTTATCACATGCCCCGGTGGACCAAAATTAGACCGGCCTCAGGTCGATACTGGAATATGAACTGAAGAATGGAACACCTTCGTTCGTTAGTGGAAGGGTTTCCGCATTGGTTCCGGCATTGATGACATATCAGCACCCTCGTAACTCTTCTAGCGTAATGGAGCCACACTTGGTTGACAGCCTATTGAAAAATGACCCAAATTATTCTGCATCACAGACTTACCTAACCTCTAAAAGAATTGAGATTTTTACCTGTCATTTTAGATGCAATTTGTGTCTTGCACACATGCTTCTCCAAATCAACCAAGAACGGGGCGAATCTTTTACAGCTTTTTCTGCGAGAGTTCAATGGAAAGCTAAAACGTGTGCCTTCTCTGCCAAGTGCTATAGTGTCAATGATGTAAACTATACAGACCATGCTATTTGCGATTTTTTACATACTAGTCCGGTATCTTAGATCCTGAAATTCTTAGAGAAGTACTTGGTATGGCTAACATCTTTGAGACACCTCTTAATGAAGTCATTGCTCTGATCCATAATAAAGAAATGACCCGTAATGCCCTCCCATCATCAACCTTATCGGAATTATTTTCCTTCAGGCGTCAAAAAACTGTGATACCACCACCTAACAGCGCCATCCCTTCAACTAAAGATCGAGTAAAAAAAGCATTATTTCCAGATTGTAATAAGCCTTTTAGTAAAGGTGAACGTGGCTGGAACCCAAAGCCTCATCAGGTCTGCATTGAATGCTTTAGGACTCATCGTATTAAGAAGAAATCATTAATAGCAGCAATGGCATCTGAAGCCACCAATATACAGAATGTAGAAACTGATCAATGGTTTCCATCAAATCAAGATATCAAGGGACAAACTACCTAAGGAAAGAATAGCTACGCCAACTAACTCTTGTGCAGAAATCTCAGCCGTCGCCGACACTAGTTCACAACAAACTAATACTATCGTCGATTCGATGCTGTCTTGTCTCAAGAAAGATGTGTCAATGATACCATAAACTTTATGGTGACCTTGATCAGAACTTATGGCGCACCATAGATTACCTTACTCGTGTTGGACAAGCTGACATTGTGCTGAATCCCAACAAATGTAAATTATTTGAGAACACGATTTACTTTTCTGGATTCCGAGTCTATAATACTCCCATTGAGCCTCTTCCTAAATATTTAGTTTCGATAAAAGATTTTTCTACACCACCTGCACAACAGATATATAAAGCTGGTTCGGTCTGCTGAACCATTCCTGAGCCATCGGCGTAAATTCTCATGATCGGCAGAACTAAATGAAGCCTTCACTGTTTCGAAGCAAGTCATCATCAGTTGAATCTGTCAAGTAGTCTAGATATTGTACATGAAAAAGGCTACCTGTCTCTGCCTAGACTGGTCAACTCATGGTATACCAGTAAAAGTATAAGTTATATATAAGTTGCTTTCTCTTGCAAAAACAATGCACCTGTTATTCCAAGACACCTGGCAAGAAATATTAGTTGGCTCCCGATTCTTATCACCGACTGAACTGAAGGAAAAGCTTTGGCTGTAGCATGAGGCTTAGAGCAGACCCGGTATTTCACCCAAGGATGTAACAACCTAATTGTAGTTACTAATCATAAGCCACTTGTAAAGATATATGGTGACAGAACACTAGATGAGATCACAAACTGTCGACATTTTTGGCTGAAACAACTGACACACCCTAGGAACTTTGATATTTGGCATCTCCAAGGCAAGTCTATCCAGGCAGCCGATGCAGCTTCTCGATACCCATTACCAATTGATTCCGAAAACTGCCATTACAGTAACAGATCTTCCAGCTCTTCTTGAGACAAAATTCATGGCAGCGATCCACCTACTGGCAAGGTAAGGCTAAGGACATCAGCAACATTCGACAAACCTGTGATGTATGCAATCGTAATGCTCTATCTCAACCTACAACACATACTATTCCATCTCCACCACCATCGACACCTTTTGAGGTCATATTTTCTGACTTCTTTTACTATTTTGGCCGTCATACTTAGTCATCGGAGACTGTCTCTCTGGTTGGGTGGAAATTCTTGCGTCCAAAACTGGTAGTAATTTGTCTGGCGCCTCTGGTCTCGTACGTCATCTAGTCGTAGCTTTTTTGAAACGTTTGGAGTCCTCGCAGAATTATCAAGCGATGGGGGTCGTGAATTCTCATCAGGTTGCACTCAAGACTTTTTTTGACGATGGGGTGTTAGTCATCTGATATCCTCCGCTTATTTCACTCAATTCAATGGAAGAGCCTAGGTTGCATGTAGTCAAGACTGCAAAACGTCTTCTAATGAGTAACACAGTCTTAACCATGACCGTGTTCTGCATACAATGCTTCAACACTACAGACCCTGACTGCAATATATCTCCAGCAGAAATTGTTTTCGGTCATCCTCTGCGGGATGCTAATATCAATATTTCCATAAAATATTAAGTTGTTTCAAAAAGTATGAATACTAAGCTATGCCAATTTTAATCATATATATAAAAGTAGTCTAAATTCTAAATGATATTTCAGTTGTAAAATTACGTTTTGTACTTAATGTTAATTTAAATTGTTATTTTCTAGTTAATTTTTAATGACTGTACTCATGATATTTTCAATGTAACATGTTATCGCAATTATAAACTGAGGTAACAATGCAACAATCAAAATCAAGCTTGCATGTTCACCTATAGCTGTATTCTAAGAAAATATAATGTTTTATAAATTAGTTAAAAACAGTCCATAAAAATTTAATAAGAGAAAATATTTATTTTAAATATACCAAGGTATAACTTGCTTCAACTAATACAGTTACAGGATGAAATAAAAGACCAACATTATGATTTTGTAAAATTAAGAAAGAAGATATGTACAACTTGATTTAGATATTAAAAAAGAATATGTACACAGAAATGGAAGGGGGAATGGACATGAATGGACACAAAATGGACATGAATTATCACTGCTCTTTTCGACATAAAGAATATAGGATTGTAAAGAATGCTCACTTTTTTTAAAGCAATATTAAACAAATTCAACATTTTGAAACAAATCCCATTTTCTGTATTTAGCGAAAATATAATACAGTGCGAGCAAATAATGATTGATTGAATGATTATTTGCAGGTTGCGAATACTATGAGAACAAAATGAGGTGTTATTTATATATTTAGTTAATGCATTATGTAATACAATATTGATATCCCGGGAATCTGCGCACTGACTTTAAAAAAAGAGTTAATTATTCAATAGTAAAACTGCTTATAAAATTAATTGTTTATGTATAACTTTGAAATAAATTTTCTCTATATGAATAAAAATAATATGCATATCATATTCAGATATTTAAAAAATGTTGCAAAGAGACGAAAATATAACATTTTATAAAATGGCAAAGTGAAACCTTTGATATTACTATTTTGATACCTATATTTACATATTTTGATTATAATATTTTCTTTCAGAAAGTCAATGATAATTATGATATGTATTATAAGTTTGATAAGTTTTCAAAACGACGGCACGCATGATGTAAATATATTACGGTAAAACAATAGTGTGAGCCTTTCTTACTATCCTATTTTCTGTGTTTCCACCTTTATAGAGGCCAAAAGGATCAGTACCTTTGAAACATCGTAACTGAGAAACGATACAATTTGGCCACTAAATATTTAACAAATGTCGGATTTATGATGCTACAAAAGGTACATCACAACCAGATCATCTGCTACACGATAATAAACAATGAAACAAAGAGTATTGTGCTGCAGATTTTCTTGTTTTGCTCTGAATTTAGTGTACCGTTTGGAGCATCAGATCTAAAGTTTTTGATCTCTAAGTAATCAAATTATATTTAATTGTATAAGTTAACTCATCATGGAGTCACATTTAAGATAATCGTTCCGGATCGTGAATAACCACATTGACAAAGATGAAAACCAAACTTTATTTTTCATCATTGAAATGTTCAAGTTATTCTAAACGTCTGTATAAGAGTTGCTTCATGAATATTCGGACTGCAGGATCATCAAGACTCAGAATGTATTTAATCAATATTTAGTCTGTTATGAAGTAAAATATACATGTAACAACTAAGTATTGGCGGTGAGGCGAATTCGCCGTGTAATTTTAAAATATACAAGCATAAATATTAATTCACGGAAAACGTGTTCTTAAAACTGTAAGGCCAAGAAGTCTCAGCGAGCGATAATGTACATAGAACAAACTAAGTGCAAAGTCATCGAATATACATGTATAGTATATAGTACTATTTGAGCAATTACCTATGTTTTTTATTTTGTGATAAACCAAAGATTCTGTATTGAAAAGTTCTCTTTAAAGATAGGTATATATTCTTTCATTAAAAAAAAATTAAATGGTTTTTATTTAAATTCAAATTTGAGATTTTAACTTATTTTATTTGATACATTTAAAATAAGCTTTGATTAAAGATATTCTTTCTGCCAAACTAATTATGTCAATTAATCGCACGGTAAATAAATTTATTTGTTAAAATTAATAAATAATGGTTATAGAAAATATGATCAAGTTACTCAAATAAGGAAAATGTATATGCTTGAAATATTAAACCTTAAAAATAAGAAATTATTTTATTTGAAAAATATATTTAAAATATTAAAAGTGCTTTTCACATGAATGTATAAAATCGTCAGTATTCTATAAAACAGCCCCAATACATAAGAGCACATTTTTACGACAAAACTATATAATTTATAAAAAATGACAATTTAAGAATTTATATTAGGCTTAAATGATAATTATCGAGCTTACTAACCAGAGTCCATCCATAGAGAATCCTTGTTTTGAATCGAAATAATAATTTTTTGAAGTGTTTCGAAAGAATTATTCATAACATTGAATTAAAAATTTGTTTTATATGGGTTTCCAAATATACAATATTAGTATACAGCTTAGTTGTATAAAACATTAAGGAAGATGTGTTTGCCATAACTTATGGAATACCTACAAAGCGGTAATGAAAAATAGAATAATATTTAAAATATGCGCGTAATATGTTCAAGAAAAGCTTTCATAAACACTTGAGGAGTTTTGAAATACACTTGGAACATTGAGAAAATCATAGTCTCACGATCCTCGATATCTATAGAGGATTCAAATGGAAAATTCGAACAATTCCTTCTAAACTTTTGATATAAGTGCATTTTATTTCAGATAATATCATCTAAAATTAAATTAAATTAAATGAGTGTTTGTTTTCCATTTAAAACCACTATATGACGGATTCACAAAGTTTGAAATAAACATATAACAATTGTCGATTAAACTAAATGCTGCCTTTTCGAGAAAACAATGTACAATATAAGTAAAATATAGATTGCTATGAAAAAATACTTGAATATAATACAATAATTGTTTAATAGTAAAACAAATGGCGCTCAAAACTATATTTGGAGCTGAGTGAGATGAAAATCGGAAAACTGAATTTCTCAAATATTAAAATATGCTTCAGTATTTTTCAATTTTCACATAAGTCAGAATAAAACTTCAGCAAATTATAAATATTTAAAAATAATTGATATTAAATATTCAATAGTAATTATTTTTAAAAAAATATGGAAATTTTATACATTTTTATACATTAATATTTATTACCGAAAAATAAGTTTTTACACATTAGTAATTTCTTTTTTGAAATTTAAAATTGTCAATTAAGCGTTAAGATTAACGTTCGTATTTAAAAAAATATTTAAATAAATTAAAAATAGGCTAATCACACCATTTGAAAAAGTTTCTAATATAGGCTGTTCTACAGAAAACCGCGTTTTTTTCTAAAGAAATTATTTTTATTTATCAGTTTGAAATATAATAATTAATTTTAGGAATGTGGAATGCTCATGATAAAATGATAATAAACAACAAATATGTACACAAGATTACAGCTAAAATCCATGATTGTCCACGATTTTCTGCAAGTCCTCTCGTAATTTTCGTAACGCCTTTGTCATCATCGCAGCTGT